>CM034702.1:23577528-23611948 GCA_020142125.1 Phrynosoma platyrhinos
CTCTGTGTGGTGCAGATTTGCTCTTGCTGTTTGAGGAAGGGAATCAAACTGAAGAAGGGAACCAGAATGGAATGAAGTGTCCTGGAAGATAGCGTGTCTGGCTCATAAGAACACAAAGAGGAGCACCATACTCAGAAACATTTTGTTATCCCACATTTATAAAATAATCTCCCTGGTATAAGTGGAGGCAGAGTGGATTAGTTTCTTAGGTGGATTCCTATTATAATAGACTGAGACAAGAGAGATTAAATTAGAAAGTGCACTTTAGATGAGATAAAGCATTATCAGATTGACACAGGAAGAAAGACATAACACTGTAGAGACTCCCCTGGGGATGTAGCAAATTTAGCTTGGAGAAGGCTCTTCAAAGGCAGGAAGTCAAGGAATAGGGAGACATGGTGATTTGCTTCAAGTGTGTTTCCCCACTGCTTGAAGATGTAATTGTCTGTAGGAGGCAATTCCACGTTAGAGTGAAACAGATCTGCCTAGAGGTTTAATAACACTTTCCTATATATGCCTCTCTTTTTTTCACATGCTCCCTCTTTTACACATTTGCTTTGCATGATGGAATGGAATCGTGTCAAAGGACATCTCATGTTGGTATTCTTCCCCCTGCCCTGTACCTATTACAGAATCATAACCTATAAGATGTAAATGATACTATAATGCCACAAGTGACAAAGTGAATGGCCCTTTTATAGTGTGATCACTTATACACTGCCAAAAATAGAGGTCTGATTAAAAATAAAAAGCAGACACAGATTTGTATTAAGCTTACATATGGTGATTTACAAGGGTAGATGGCAACTTGTTGTATGCCTTTAAGTTGTTTCCAACATATGGCCGCTCTAAGACATTTTTTTGTGGGCTTTTTTTTTTTCTGGCAAGATTTGTTCAGCAGGGATTCTCTGAATCTCTCTGAGGCTGAGAGAATGGGACTTGTTCCAGGCCACTAAATGGGTTTCCATAGCTGAGCAGGGATTTGAACAATGGTCTCCAAAGTCGTAGTCCAGCACTCAAACCACTATACCATGCTGGCTATTGAAATAATTAGTTAACTTCAAATAAATATAGCTATAGGAGGAAATAATTGTGACCAGGTGACCTTGTGCTGACTGAGGCTTTGTCTGAGGATAGTCTGAGGCCTTGTCCACCCTTCATAGGTGGACTTCTCACAGTCCACAATTATAATCCTCTGGTTCTACTTTAAGAGCCATGGTTTTAGCCTATGGAATTTGGGGATTTGCAGTTTCTTGTTATTGTTGTTAACTGCCTTCAAGTCAACTTTGGCTGATGGTGATCACATGAATGAGGCACCTCCAAAAAATCTTATCCTCAAATGCTCTGCTGAGATCCTGCAGGCTCAGCACCGTGGCCTCTTTACTGAGGCTGTCCACATGGTATGCAGTCTTCCTCTCCTTCTACTGCCTTCCACCTTCTCTAGCATTATAGTCTCCTGTCTTTTCATGATGTGGCCAAAGTATGATACAGCTTCAGTTTCATCATCTTTGCTTCCAGGGAGAGTTCAAACTTGATCTTTTCTAGGATCCATTTATTTGTCTTTATGGGTGTCCATGGTATTTTCAGCCCTCTTCTCCAGCACCACATCTCAAATGAGTTGATTTTCTTTCTGTCTGCATTCTTCACTGTCTATGCATGGTGATGGAAAATACTATGGCTTGAATGATACTAAGTTTAGTGTTCAGTTGTATATCTTTACTCTTTAGGACCTTGTCTAGTTCTTTCACTGCTGCCCTTCACAGACCTAGTCTTCCTCTGATTTCTTGACTTCAATCTCTGTTCTGATAAAGGGTTGATCTAAGGTAGATCCAATTTGCACTTTAGGGGGATATTTATAATTTTTAGCTAGAGAGCTCTAGTACTTCATTATACCACAATATTCCATAGGATTAAGCCACAAGTTAAAGTGGAAGTATAGTGCTATAATTCTTTACTGTGAAAGGTCCCCAGAAACCGAAGGTCAAAGAACAAGCCTGAGACTTGGTTTTGAATGACTAAGGGGGAAAAAAGCACATCACATTTCCCCACCAGCAACTACCTTTTGTGACTGACATTTCACTCATTGCACCTTGCTGGGCATCTTCCTCCCTTCCCTCTCCCCAAATTTCCTCCCCGCAAGGAGAGAAGCTGCCGTTATCTCTGCTGCATCTAAAGTGCACACTGACTCAGTTTAGGGACAGTTAATTTCCAGTTCTTTCCAGATGGGTTGGAATAATATCCCCAGGTGGTAAATACATTATTAAGAAGGCAGTTTGGTGTGAAATTGGCTATTAAAATATAGATAAAGTTTAATATATTGAGCTCCTTGTCAGAAAAATCACTTTAGAGGGAGCTTATTATTTGTTTGATATTAAAGGAGTCACAGCTCCGAGTGACAAATGGGAGGGGGATATGGGCGGGGGGAGAAAGAATGCCACTGGTAATGAACAAAAGATTTCTAACATTTAAATTTAGGCTTCTGCATGATACTACTCACTGATCTGAGCAGCTTCACACAATGGAACTCTCACAGCTATTAGGAAGGCAAGAGAGGGGAATATCACATTGGTGCTGAAGTTGGCTGCCAAGTAAATCTTTCACTGAAAGCCAGAGACTTATTTTTAATCTGCCCTTAAAACTTATGTATGCTGTGAAGAATCTCTTTTTCTCAGAGGAAGATCTCAGAATCTGTCCTGTAATGTCTCCAAGGATGGATGGATGGATGGATTATTTATTTATTTATTTATTTATTTGAGTAGTGAAGCAGTGATAGTTGCACTGAGAGTTCACAGAGAGGCTAGAAAAACAAGACCTCCATACCAGATTTAGCAGTCAGTTGCAAACAATGTAATCCCACTTTTTAAGCTATTTTCTAATGCCCCAGTTTCTCAGTCTGTCACTTACTTCTCCCCTTTGTCTTCAGCTTACTTCAATTGCTGCCAATGGAGTTCACTATGTCAAAGCAATTTGTATTCAATTAGTGGGTGTGTGTGCAGAGTCTTGTCCTTCCCAGCAGGCTCAGTCTCTCAGTGGCTCTTGAATTGTTTATTTTAGTGTCCTACTGGACTAGGTCTTGGGATGGATGTAGGATGCACTGTGTTGCAGTGGTTCTACTTTAATTCCAGGGGTACTTCCAGACAGAAGAACCGAAGGTCTCCTCTACAGCCACAAGGCTATTAATTTGTATAGTGGCCCCAGGTTCCAATCCATTTTACATCCTGATTGGCAAGCTGTTATTGACATACACAGGCATATGGGTTGAGTCACTTTAGCTGCTTCCACAGCCATTCCTTGCCTAGGGTAGAGGTGTGTGTGCATGTAAGAGCAGGATTGAATTTTTGTATGAATGCAGTGCGATTACACTATCCATGGGAACCTTCAGAAGACCCTGATAAATCCCAGCAGATAATTTACTCATTCTGTGTCTGACTACAGGGATGTAGCTAAATACTTCTTCAGTTCTCCACCCTACTCTCCAGCATTCAGAGAATGATCCTTGGGGAGGGTCCTGCAGTACCTTAACAGTCAATTCAGGGGATGGTGAATGGCCAGGTGAAGCATAGGTCTACATGTGTAACTACAGTATGACCTCATATCCAGGGGGGGATGTTTAATAATAGCAAATCCTATGGAAATGAATGACCTTTGGCTGAGGTTGACCATAGAATTGCACTGGATGACCTAGAGATTCCTAGAGATAACTCTTCTAGGCATTTCTAGGTTCTCCAGCATGATTTTATAGTAAACTTCCACTAGAAACATACAATTGAATTGCATTGGAGGACCTAGAAAATGCCTAGAGAGATTTTTTTTTTCCTAGATGTGGATAAGTGAAACCATGGATATATGTCCCACAGATATGTGGATCACACTGTTATTATGCAGCATTGTGCCATACAGGATCTTGACTGTTGTCAATATATCTATATGAAGCCACTTGGTAAGGTTGATAGTGGTTTCAGTATTCAGTAGAGATCCCATATGATCGTTGGAAGGTAAGTAGGGTTGGCCCTGATCAGTATTTGGTTTCCCTTTGAATACTAGATGCTATAGGCTATATTTCAGAGAAAGGAACTGAGTATTTCTTGCCTAAGAAAACCCTGTGAAATTCATGAGGTCACCATAAGTTGATAGACAACTTGAAGAAAAATACACACAAAAACCACACACACACACACAACCTAAATACTTTAAAGACATTAGATCCCATCTAATAGTGGAAGCTAAGCAAGGTTGACCTCGTTACTAATTGAATGGGAGACTGCCAATTGCTTTAGGCTATATTTCAGAGAAAGGAACTGGCAAAAATATCTCTTGTGTATTCCTTGCCTAAGAAAACCCTGTGAAATATATGGGTTCACAATAAGTTGACAGGCAAATTGAAGGCACATACACACACACAAACCTTCACCAAACAGATCATGCCTCCTCAAAAATTCCTGCCATAGATGCAACAAAAAAAAAAATGTGAGGTTTTCCCCCTCTTATTTCCTCCCCTCATACCTCACAACAACCTTATAAAAAAAGACTAAATCATTGTAACTGTTTTCATATTTCTGATGTAGCCAGGTGGGAGAGGAAGACTGAGTTTCAAAATCTGTAGCTGGCCTACAACCACCCAGCACATGGCCAAGGCAAGATTCAAACTGGTGGCTTCCTGGCTTGCATTTCAGATTTTGAGGACATGCTACTGCAGCTTTATGTGAAAGACAGTGCTACTTATCCTTGGCACTGTCTGAGATAGAATAAAAGATTCACTCAGCATGTTTCTATTGCATACCATCAAAAAGGAAAATAAATCTCATTTCTTCCTGCAGCTCACCAGAGGTCTTTATTTAGGTCTCATATTACTAAGACTTCATTAGTTTTACAAAATATACTACAGTGCATTTACTAGCAGGCTATGAAGTGTCATAAATAATTAAAACTAAATTATACTTGTCAAGGAAATGAACGAAGTGCATTTTTCCTCCATACATTATCTTAGCTCTTTGGAGTTTCTTCTGTTTTTTGATCACTTGAAAAGTAACAAGGGTATCTCCTCCTCCCCAGTGATATAACATTTTCAGGTTGTCTTATTTTAACAGAATAGTCCCATGGGACTCATTTTGGGCTATCATGCACTGATGGAACTCAGGAATACAGGCTAAGCAAAAGTAGTGTGAATGGAACACAATGGAAGTCAAATGCAGAGTTTATCTCTAATATGAAAGAAATGCATGTCAACATCCACCTGAAGGTTATCTATTGTCATATGTGAGATACTATAGATGTGTAAAGTGGCTGAATAAATATTAATTAATTAAAGTTATGAGGAAAGAGACATCCCCAAGAGATGCTTATTGAATGTTAGACTAATACTCTCAAATATTACTCTTTTGTACAACAGATTCCTTTTTAAGAGATATTTTCATGCAAAGAAAATTAAAATGATTTTAATGAGTGCATACACAAAAGGATATTTTTTGGTGTGTGAGAGAAGAGGGTATCTAGACCACATATAGGTATGATGTGAAACCTGTCACTTTTTATTGCTCAAAACCAGCGTTATTCCATGGGTTTTGCAGATGGGCATAAATATAGCCAGCAAAGCCAAATTCTCTGTTGTCCTCAAAATTAGGACTAAAGGGTTTTAGTTACAGGATGGAAAACTTCAATTGAACATTCAGAGAAATATTACAGCCAATCTGAGACTAGTAGAGGTCTTCAAGAGACAATTTCTTGGTGTAATATAAGCCAGGGCTCCTGTACCTTTAAAGTTGCATAGAAGATGGAGTTAGAGTTGGATAGAAGATTCTATAGTTCTTACTATTCTTCCCTCATTGTTGCTGGAAAATTTCCAATACTTTCTGACAGGAAAAAGAAGAATATGGTATCGGAGTATCCATCCCTACCTTCCCCAAGGTATATTCCATATTTAATAAAGACACATTAACTTCTCTTCATATTATACCTTTACTAATAAGTATTTATGTTTATCCACCTGAAATAGGCTTCCATAGCTTCCCTTTCTCCCCAAAGATGCAAATATCTTCCTTTTCTTCCCTCTTTTAGAGGTACTGAAGGGGGCCAGAATCTATAATCCCTTTAATTTCCCAGTTCTGTTTAAGGTTTGTGATGTTTTATTAATAGTGCTTATTAATAGTGTTTTTTTACAAGACAGAACCTGTCCTGTCTGTTATTTGGGATTGACAGCATAAAACTAGGAAAGGAGTGGTGCAGAAGGAGGGGGATCAAATATAGAAGTTATTAACAGGTGGGAGAGAGAAAAAGAGGAAGAAAATGGAGATGGGAATAAAGTTCCTGGGCTAACTTCTCAAATCTGACACTGACCTTGGGCAACTGATCAAGGTCTATGCAGACCACATTGCCTCAGACTAAAAAGGTATTGCTTTTGTTTTTCACATGTCAGGTGTGGTGATTCATTGCACTTACCACCAGCAACTCACATGGGTTCCATGCTGATCATAACTAGTCCAAATACAGTCTTGGTAGGATCACCACAGTTTAGGACAGCAACTATACAAAAAATTGAGAATGTCTTCCTTGATTCAAGTATAAGTTATAAAAATGGAAAGGAGAACATGTTAAGAAGCACACTGGGGATGGGATTTGTGAACCAGAGGTCTTTTAAAACTTTACTGGATTGCCTAAATTGTAGACTAAGATAGTAATGGGTGGAGATTTTGTTTCACTTCCTTTTTGATAAGAAGTCATCAAAATGCACATTTCCCCCTTATACAAAATAGAAATAACTCAAGGTTTAAACTATTTAAATATCAGAGAAATTGAAATGGATGGCTTGGTTCATCCAAGTTAATTGTTTGCAAGAAAACTTAAAACTTCTTTTAAAAATGGTTTTAAATCACTGTACATGCAACCATATTAGTGCTAAATTCAATTTGCTATTTCTCTTTAACTTCTGTATGACAGAAATGTAAAACATGGCCATTCCCATCATGGAAAAGATCTAATTGGTTGGGTATGATCAGTGATTTTCCAAAAGTATAAAACTATAGCAAAGCCTTTGACTGCATAGATCAGGGGTAGACAACCTTTCCCCTTTAAGGGCTGAGGGACTTCAGCTCCCAGAAGCCTCAGCCATTTGGCCAATAGTCCCATGTTGGCCAATAGCTCCTGGGATTCTGGGAGCTGAAGTCCCTCAGCCCTTAAAGGGGAAAGGTTGCCTACCCCTGGCATAGATCATGAAAGGCTATGGAATGCCCTTAAAGACATGGGAGTCCCAACACATTTGATAGCTCTGATGAGGAATCTGTACTCAAGACAAGAGACTACTGTCAGAACAGAACACAGAGAAATATAATGGTTCCCAGCTGGCAAAGGGGTCAGATAAAGTTGCATCCTTTCACCCTATCTGTTCCACTTGTATGCAGAACATATTATAAGGAAAGCAAGGTTGGACACAGAAGAAGGAGGAGTGAAAATAGGAGGAAGGAATATCAACAATCTAAGATATGCAGATGATACCATAATACTAGTAGAAAACCTTAGAGACATGGAACACCTGCGAAGGAAGATTAAAAAACATAATGCTAAGGCAGGCTTAATGTTGAACATAAAGAAAACAAAAATAATGACCACCGAGGAACTTCACAAGTTCAACCTAGACAATGAAGAAATAGAAATAGTAAAAGTATTCTCATACCTGGGATCAAACATTGATGGAAATGGGAACTGCAGTCAGGAAATCAGAAGACTAAGAATTGGGAGGGTGGCTATGAAAGAACTAGAAAAGATTCTAAAATGCAAAGATATACAATTCAGAACAAAAGTTAGACTCATACAACTAAGATTTCTCATCTCCTATAAAAGAACAAACCTATTAATTTTTCTGCAGTTTGCATAAGAAGCCTCCATGCAAAAGTAGTCTCTTTTTTCTTTTATTAAACAAGGCACACGCAGAGAAATAGGATGTGTTTTACACAGGGACAGGATGACTTTCAAATATATGAAAACAATGCAACCCATGTTTATACTTTTTTAAAAGTACATGCCACAAGGCAGTGGCCATAATAATTTGTGTAAAAAATATTTGTACAATGTGTACCAAACATGGTTTCCCAAGTGCAGATACTTCTTTTAAAAAGGTGCAAGAAACCTTTCACTGTAAGTTTGTGTGTTCTCCCTTGGAAGAACAAGGTAAGTGAAGATTTATATCCTTCTTGAATACTGTCTGATGACACTTTCCAGAAAACCTCTTGGCATTGCTGATTGATTGCTACACTGACAGTTTTCCTCTAACCTGATTGAATCTTCCTGGAAAGGAAAGAAAATGAGATCTGGGCACTTGACACTGTAACTTTTTCCAGGAGGAGCATCCAATGAGCAGGGTAGAAGGTTTTATCAACACTAAAGGGCAGCCAAGAGAAGCTTCCAGGTGACTGTAGCAGCCAAGAGAAGTTTCCAGGTGACTGTAGCAGCTACCAGTTCCAAAGGTGGTTACATACACCTGTGCAGCTTGTGAAAACCACTTTGGATGCCCTCCTAGCTACTCACTCACTCTCCTTTTAACAGCACTTGACCTCTAAGCATGCTTCCTGCAATTTTCTACTACTCCAAGTTTTCTACTACTCCAAATGCAAGAAGAGCACAGACATTCCCAAAGGGAATATGAGTAGGAGATCAAGTAGATGATGCTGACTGAGTGTCAGCAGTGGCATCATTAACTTTGGTGACATCCAGTGTGGAGAGCTGTTGATTCAAAGGATGGCTGTCTCACTGCCTCCTGCTGACTTGCTCACCTGCTCCCCAGCCACCTGCCCCCTTCCCAGGCTGCCCCCACCCCACTGGTTGCCCTGTCACCCCCTCCTATTGCCTTCTTTTCCCAGCTGCAGTGCTTCCCTGTTGCCTGGCTACTCATCCAGGACAACTGAGCCTGCTGGTCTGTCACAGAGCTTCCTCCCCAGGGAGAAAACCCTACTATGGAGCAGCCAGGAAGAGCGTTCACTCACCCTCCTGCACTGTGTATCACCCCTCCTCTGGGGTGTCACCAGATCTAGTCTGCACTCCCTGCACCCCCCTAGTGATGCCACTGAATGTCAGGATGTTTCAGAATTCTCTGAAGGTGCTGAAGGTCTTACTTGCTATAACCACTCAAAACCTTCACTTCCATATCCTGCAATGTTTCACAGATCAAAACCAAGACATGTGTGGCCAAGCAACATTGGAGTGTAATGAAGATGACAAAAAATATATATAAATAAATATGGAAGAACATATATGTTAGGAGAGGCTACAGCAGTTGGCTTTTGCGTGAACCTACTGAGAAAGGCAAGACTCTACTCTCACCTTTCTTCTCCCCTCTACTGAATTGAGTGCAAACTGCTTTTGCATTTTAAACTCAGTTTGCAACAAGTGAAGCAAACTGAGTATGAAGAGGGAAAGTGGGAGGAGGAGAGAGAAGCTAGGACATTTTTAAAGTAGCTGAAACAATGGGACAACAGAGGATTAATTGGGGCTGTCCAACTATGCACACCACATATAGCCTTCCTAAGAGAACCAGGGTTCAAGCAAAATATCTACCCAACTATGTATTTCCAGTCCCTCTCCATCTTGTTTGCTTCAACCCCTAGGAAGCTAATACCAAGAAAAATAAACACATTTGCTGGAGAAGGAGGATCAAAGTTGCTGATGCTACTTTTAAAGAAAATCTGGAGTGTCGGAGGCAGGCTTCCCCTGAACATCTCATTAGAGTCACTTTCACACATCATTTGAAAAGCCCGCTGACAGTGTCCTTCCTTTAATAAAGTAAATATTGTATCAATTAAATAGCTCCTAAGGGAGAAAAAATATACAGAGCCCTCTGGCATATTAATTCTATCCTGTTTCCTCATCCCCTAGCTCTCAAAGTGATACAACAAAGCAAAAGTGAAGACTTTAATTTGTGAGAGTTTGAGTCCAAGAAAACTCTCTGTTGTGTAGAATTTGTAAGAGGAGCAGAGTTCATGTGCATTATCCATCAATTTATATATTTCCAAGCCTTTTCTTTCTTTCTTTCTTTCTTTCTTTCTTTCTTTCTTTCTTTCTTTCTTTCTTTCTTTCTCTTTCTTTCTTTCTTTCTTTTTCTTTTTTTTTCACCCTCTGGGAACCTAATCCCAAGAAAAGTGAATTGGGAAAACATAAGAATACAAACATTTTGGTAATGTCAAAATGGGGATGAGAGAAGCTGATTTATCAGTTCCTAAACCTATGCTCAAACCAAAATGAAAAGTTTTTGCTATTCATATCTCTTTACATTTTATGACATAGTTCAACAGTTTAAAATTGCCTAAAATACATTATAGAAATACACACATAAAGGTGTGTATCAGTGAAAATAACATTCTATTTTGTTTATTATTTTATCTATATGTCACATTTCTCTCATTATGGGAAAGTAGTTTTAAAAATTCTAAGACAATAAAAAGCTAAAACTTATAATATAATATAAAAGTTAAAAATACACTAAACTAGGACATTCATACTTTGGCCACATTGTAAGAAGACATGACTCACAAGAAAAGATAATAACACTTGGTAAGGTAGAGGATAGTCGGAAAAGAGAAAGGCCACATTCCAGTTGGACTGACTCAATCAAGGAAGCCACAGCCATGAGTTTGCAAGACCTGAGCAGGACAGTTGAGGATAGGGTGACTTTGAGTTCTCTCATTCATAGGGTCACCATAAGTTTAGGTTGAACTGAAGACAGCTAACAATAACAAGGAGAGTATAACCTTGTTTACAAATATGTGTATATGAAAAATACACAGGAAATGACTATGAATTTTCATACAGACTTTTTTCTTTTTTACAAAACAAACACACAAAAGGAGATTAAATGAATTTAAGATGGGAAAAATGAGAAACTGAGTGAAAATGAAAGCGAAATTGATAGAATCTCCCATTCCTATTTCATAGGGGCCAAAACTGCAGCCCCACCTTTGTCTCTCTATGGCCCTATTCACACTAGCATTTTTGTAGCAAGAAGATCCGAGCGGAATCGATGCTGCAATTCCAAATCGAAGTTCACACTATACTTACCCCGATCAAATCTCTCTGGCACAATTTAACCTTGTTGAAGTTCATATTGACTGAAGCATCGATTCAAAATGGGTCCTTCATATTGATTGCACTTGATCATTTTTGGTTTTATTTTTTGTTGTTGTTTTGTTCTGTCAATCAAATGATGTGCACCTACGTCATACCATTTCTGTTGTCATAGGACTTTATCACAAAGGGGAAATGGGGGGGGGGGGAATCAGGGGTTTAAAGAGTCGTTATCCCAGGAAAATGATGTCTGGTGGATGAGGTGAATAAAGAGGGAATAAAGAGGTAGCAATCTTTCCCTCCTCCTCAACCTTGGCTTCCCAGCCTTTAATTTTCAGTGGAGCCCAGGCTGCTGAGATGAAAAGGGGAAACAATTCTTCCAAGCCAGTGTGGTGCAACGGTTTGAAAGTTGGACTGGGACTCTGGAGACTAGTGTTTGAATCCCAAATCAGCCATATAAATCTAGTGGGTGACCTTGGGCTAGTCACAGTCTCTCAGCCTCAGAGGATGGCCATGGCAAACCCCCTCTGAAGAAACATAACTAGAAGACCCTGTGATAGGTAATCCTTAGGGTTGCCATAAGTCAGAAACTACTTGAAGGTACACAACAAGAAATAACAATCTCTCCCTCTCTCCTTTTCTTTTCCCAAAAGCCAGTTCTCCCTCTCTCTCTTCTCCCTTGGTGCAGTTTTCCTTTGCAAAAGTAAGCAAAGTTTTCCCTCTTCTTCTTCTCTACCAGAAGGAAGGAAGGAAAGAAGGACTAGCTGCTGAAAAGGAGACGAGGCATCTCAAAATGTAGGACATTCAAGAAAAATGGAGAACATGGTAAAAAGATGGCAATGGCATGCCCCTCAGAGGATCCTTTGCCAAGAAAGCCTGGGATAGGTTAGCCTTTGGGTGATTCCCCTCTGTCAGCCTTGGAGGATGGTGATGGCAAGCCCCTCTGGAGAACCTTTCCTAAATGGCCGATACAGATACCCATGAATGTTTTCTGTATTGTGAGATACTGCATTGTAGCTGCAATAGGGAAACCAGGCATAATAGCCTGTGGACTGGGAACTTTAACCAAGGTTAAACAGTTGTTTTCTTCTTCTTAAATTTGGACTGAATTTCCATGTCTCCTCTACATCTGCCAAAATATTCCTGATGCAAACGCATGGAGACTTCTTGAGGAAGCTATTGTTCTCTGATGCAAATAGGCATGACCTCACTGGAATGGAGACAGATTAGATTGCAAAAGATGTAAATGCATTTTAAATTTCCTGGACTTTGCAAATCTCTCCTCCTCCTCCCCACAGGGCCAGAAGGAGGAGGAACCTACCTGCAAAAGATATCCTCCTCACCATATACCAATTGTTTTTCACCTGTTTGGCTTGTAACATCTTGCCTGATGAAGAAGACCTTGGAGCTTTGAACGCTTGCAACAAGTATATTGTGTATTTTGATTGGCCATTAAAGATGTCACCACTAGTGTATATTCCATGAGCTCCCAATCCGGAGCTGGTGAGAGGATGCATTTCAGAGTAATCATGTAAATCCTTATCATGCAAATTCAGTCATCTGCCCCTTGTATGTGCTGCTTGTCAAATGCTTCAGATTGCTTCATAGTAAGGCTGGCCCTACCCTCCTGTGCCAGACCAAACTGCAAATAATATACATAGATCCTTGTAACCATGACAGCATTTCTTTATATATATTAAACAGCTGGTTGGTGCAGCTGACAGACCAAGTTCCTCCTGGGTTTTACGCTTAGGCAAAGTTTCCCAGGTTCTTTCTCTGTTCCTCCTGCTCCCACCTCTAGCTCTTACTTTTACTTTGATTTTGGTGTGAAAAAAGTGGCACTCCTGGATCTCCATCTCCCCTCCCAAAGCAGCTCCCTCTGTGAAGGACCTAGCATGAGTTGCAGGATTGATTTAACCTCTCTTATCTCCCCGATTAGCCCAGCCACAGTGCAGATACCTGGCTCTTATCAGCCTATTAAAGAGTCAAAGAATGCTGTTACCATTTTTTTTTAATCTGCAAAATGCACACAAAGCCCTGCTGATTTTTCTATTAATTTGTTAATGAACCTGTCTGCCAGACAGATTTGCTGCTCTTTTTGGAAGGCAGGCAAAGGAATATAATCTTTCTAGTGGTCCAAGACACCTAGCTTCATAGGACCTTCTGCAACAGAACCATGATTGGAGTCATGTAGGTATGGGTGAGCAAAGGGAAAAAACAAGCCATAACTGAATAAGAATCACATGAATACAAGTGACTGCATTTGAAGTACTTGGAACAGCATGAAGCAAGACACACATTGTTTCCCCCAACCATGAGAACTAGCACCTTGGTGAAATATTGAAGTCTCAACACTTGTCAGTAGCAGGGATATTCCAGAATCCATATGTTTTCAGAAAGTGGTAAATAACACTGGAATACATAACTTATATCTCATGCATTTGAATTATTTCCCCAGGATCCCAAGAAATTGTGTGCCCTGATATTATTTTTGGCTCTGCTTTATAATTTTGTATACATAAAATTTTGTGTACACAATTTTTCGGTGTGTAGGTGTGTATGTAGGTACATAGATCTTATATACATACATGCTAGAGAGAGAGAGAGAGACCTCAATATAAGAATATAGATGGAAAGAGGTAGGGAATATATATCCCATTTTTAACAAAGGACAGTTGATTACATTTTCACATTTGTTTCAGTTTTGTGAGTCTGATAGTATTTTTTTTTTAAAAAAAAATCCTTGTGTCAATTTTAGCTGTTGTTAAATTACAACAGCTTTATTTCATTCCTAAAAACTGAGAGGGGACTAGGAGGACCAAAACAAAAACAAACCCAGTTTCCAGTATCTGTCTATCTATCTAGCAGTCTCCCAGTATTGCCAAGTTTGTTTTTGTTTCATGAAGAAAGTGAACAAATGTATTGTTTTTGTTACCATCAGAAATTACAGCAAAAGTTTCTCCCTCTGACTCAGAAAGAATTACTATTAAAGTCAAACTCAGTTCTATAGGGCAAAAGAGATAACGTGGCAAAAGTTAATATCGTTTCTTCTCTGAAATAGCAGAATTGCAAAACTAGTTGCTTGCAAGAAATGGCTACCTGGCGCAAAGATCAAATTCAAGGTGAGAACAATTTTCTATCTCTGGCTTCTTAGTTCATCCAGTCTTTTTAAATGCTTCTTTTTCTATGTCTTTCTTGGCAGGGGGATGGGGGTGGGTGGGTTGGATTAGCAGAATGCCTGAAGCTGTCACTTGCCCAGCAAAATTAGATGCATAACCCCAGTGCACTCTGGGGTATGAATATATTACAGACAAAAGCAAGCTGTCATCACACCCACATGCAGCTTTGTTTACTGTGTGAGACTACAAGCCACTGCTGTCAGTTTTGTGCATGAGGCTGGATGGTGAAAGACAAGAGACACTGAATGCCCTGGCAGTCTCCATCAGATAAGTCTTATGTCCCATGCATACAGAAAGTCTAAAATCTCATCAGAAGACTATGCATACTCCTAACAGCATCAAGACACGCGGAGATGATGGATAAAGAGCCATTGCGAGGGAAGATGAAAAGCCAGAAATGTGGGACACAGAGTCAGGCATATTCAGAACTCCCCATGGAAAAACTCTAATTGCTGTGGAACATGGAAGATCATGCTCAGAGATATTCAGATGTTTCTGTGGCAGAAGCTGGAGAACAAACAGAGAAAAGCATCAGCTGAGCTAAACTAACAACTCATTGGGGGGTGTATGCGAGTCTCTGTGTTGCATAGATTATGGTTCTTTGTCCATCTTCAAAGCATGTAATGACTTCTCAGGAAAGTAATAAGCAATCAGTTATAGAGTTATTTTCTTTTAAAGGAAATGAGAAAGGACCACAATTTTTGCTACCAGTGAAAAAGCAATTCTCCAATATTTTCTAGTAATATGATCTGCTCTCTGCTCTCCTTCTCCAAAATCATCTACTTTGGGTAATTCCCCCTCACCAAACTTTGAACTGATTAGCCTTATCTCTTAAATACAACTATTTCTGTGTGGGAAAAGGTATACCTATCCTCCAACCAATCCAATTTGGCAGAGACAGTCCCAGTTAATAGTTTTTTTGTGTTTTTGGGGGGGCTGTGTGGCCATGTTCTAGAAGAGTTTTTTTTCTGGCATTTTGCTAGCATCTGTGGCTGGCATCTTCAGAGGATGCTAACCACAGATGCTGGCAAAACATCAGAAAGAAACTCTTCTAGAACATGGCCACACAGCCTGAAAAACCCACAAAATATTATGGATGCCGGCCATAAAAGCCTACGGCTTCACAGTCCCATTTAATCCTCTGTTGTCCCACTTTTTCAGCTGCTTTTAAAATATCCCAGTTTATCTCTCCTCCTTCCACTTTTCCACTTTGTTCTAAGCTTACTTCAATTGTTGCAAACTGAGTAATTCAGTAAGGGTGAGAAGAGAGGAGGAGAAGATTCTTGCCTTCTCTGTAGGCTCAGGAAAAAAGCAAATTACTGCAGCCTCTCTTAACTTGGGCGTTCTTCTGCATTAATCTCTTTTTGTCACTTTGATCACACTCTGATGTTTTCTGGCTACACACACACAGGACATTATTTCTGTCTGTGAACACAGATGACAAACAGTTTGGTGAGACTCAGTGTGGTGTAGTGGACTAAAACACTGTGAATACCAGAGTTTGATTCCCAGCTCAGCCATGCAATCCACTGAGTGACCTTTGGCAAGCTACACTCTCTCAGCCTCACAGGATGGCAATGGCAAACCTCCTCTGAACAAATATTGCCAAGAAAACCCCATGATTGGTTCACCATGGGGTCACCGTAAGTTAGAAAGGACACAACAACAGATAGAGCAATCAATAATCTGAATGCATTAATGAATAAACTATGTATTCATATTGGTATCTATTTCAGATAGATTATATTTACCTTTGAATCTCCTTCCCTCTTTTCTCTTTTTTTCTCTCTCTCATACACTTATTGTCAAAAGAAAACCAAAGTTGAACCGCCCCAATGATGATGGAACATGTGCAGGTGATATGAACCTCTGACTGACTGTTGGGAAGGAGAGTAATGGAAAACCCTGGAAAAAGACATGGCGGCTGGCACCTTGAACAGGAGAATCTTATACATTAATTATGTTAGGCCAAGATTGGTATTAATATTGGAGCAGCAAACAAACAGAATTTAAAGGAACCATCAAGAGGATAGTGCTGGTCTGGATGCATTCCTAGATCTTGGAGACTTCGGGGGGTTGCAGACTGCCAGAAATAGTGCAAATTGAGTCCACTTTTAGGGTTAGGGTTAGGCTTAGGGAATCATGGGAACTGTATTTTATGTTGGCACCAGAGCTCTCTGACAGAGAAGGCTCAATGTCTCAGAAAAAAAACAACGCCCATGATTCCCTAGCACTAACCCTAACCCTAAAAGTGGACTCAATTTGCACTATTTCTGGCAGTCTGCAACCCCCCTTCTTTGTGGAAAACACAAGAACTCACTTACTCCCTCCTGCTCTTACACTTTCTTATCCAGATGCAGTTTGATATTTGAGACTAAAGGTTAATTAATTGTGGCTGTGAGAAAAGGGAAAAGGCCGCAGTTGCTAAGATGAATATTTATTGAACAACTTAAGGATTAAACTGTATGTGCGCCAAGATCTTGAATGGTCTTCATCTGGGATACAACTTAGAATGGTTAAATATATGAAAAGAAAGCCCATAGTTCAGTGCTAAAGCATATTGCTGCCATGTAGACAGTCCAAAGCTCAAGCCCTGGTGTTGTCTATGGAAAGGAATCAGGTAGGAAGTACTGGAAAAGATTTCTACTCAAGACACCAGAGATCTACTGCCAGACAGAATACAGTACATTTCAGAAAAGGTACTTATTGGACTACAGTTTCTAGCATATCTTAGCCATCATGTCCTGAGTTTGGGTTCTTCTTGAATTAAATTCTCTGGGAAGTTCTCCTGCACAAACCACATTGCTGTGAATGAACTGTACTGCTGAAATGCAGCTTCTGTTCATTGTATTCTACACTAGTGCTAACAATGCATTTGCAGGAGTATCTCTCCAAATTTCCTTTCAACTGCACTCATTCCAAATATATTTCTAGTCTCATTTAATTATATATGTGCAGTAATAATAAATGTTAAATTCACGTAATCAAATATAATAATTATGCCTGTGAATGCATGAAATGAGAAATATATTGCTTCTGTGAATGAATGCTAGTTAAATTTTAAAAGATATATTCTGGGAGAAGCTAACATAATTACTGATATTTATTCTCTTTGTGTGTGCAAATGAGTGAATGAGTGTGCACATGTGTGTGTCCTCTTGTATAATATCCAAACAGAACAGCAAAAGAGAAAAATATTAAGATTTGTACATCACCTCATTTGATAGCAGAGAAAACTTGATGCCTCACTGAGTCCCATATTGGGAGAAAGGTGAGATATACCGTATATCATTTCTCATTAATCCTTAAATAAACAAGATAATCATTAATTTCCTTTGGTGGCTGGTTACTATTCAAAGTCACTTAAATGTGCATTATATCCAATCTTTATGGTGTAGGGGAGGGAAAGGCATAACATTTGTAAAACATGGGGGAAAGGAAATACAGTTGTTGTTGTTGTTGTTGTTGTGTGTCTTCAAGTTCTTTCTGACTTATTGTGACCTTAAGACAAACCTATCACAGAGTTTTCTTGGCATGTTTTGTTCAGAGGGGGGTTGCCTTTGCCTTCCACTGAGGCTGAGAATGTGTGACTTGGCCAAAGGCATCCAGTGGGTTTCTATGGCTGAATATGGATTTAAAACCTGGTCTCCAGACTCAAAGTCCAGCACTATACCACACAAACCACTATACCACACAATGCATTTGGGAAATGTAAAAACTTAAAAAAAAAAGGAGAAAACATTATTGTTAAAATTAATGACCAGGGCAGCCTTTCCCTATACAAGGTTTCTCAGAAATATTAAACAAAACTCCCATCTGAACCTGAATGGCAAATGATGAACTTGCAGGAGCTGATGTTCAGTGCATTGGGAGGAGAAGTGTGGCCTAGCATAACTGTCTAGATGCGATTCAGTGCCATAATTTTCCAGTATTCTCTCCTGGCAAGTAAATTAAGACCCAGTTTATGAAGGCAGAGGAATGAGGTGTTAGAGTGCTGAGGTGACAGGGTAGATTGCATCCTTTCTAACTGCAAGTAAGATGTCATCAGTTTTGAATGCTTGGAATGAACCTGTCTCCAAATCAGATACAAAATTTCAGCTCTTCCTCTCTCCCTTGTTTCCCTACTGTTTTTACTTACAAAGACATTCTGATATAAAGAAGAACTGAAACATGCACTCCTGTACACATGCAGCCTCTTGATTATGATACCCAATTTTGTATTATTGCTCAGGATTGTACTGACTAATTCAGATGCATGAGTAACTCCCAGTCTGTAAAAGGTTCTTTGTGGTGTAGGTTCAATGTGGTGTAGTGGTTCGAGTGCTGGATTGGGACTCTAGGAGACTAGAGTCTAAATGTATGTTCAGGCTATGGAAACCCACAGGGTGACCTTGGACAAGCCACACTCTGTCAGCCTCAGAGGAAGGCAGTGGCAAATCTCCCCTAATAAACACTGTCCTAATAAACATTGTTATGAGAGGGTCATCATCAGTAGAAGTCAATTTGAAGTTCTATAACAACAACACAAGGTTTCCTTAGAATGTCTGCTGTTCAAGAAGTGGAGAGAATGAAACATTGCTCATCTTTATAATTAGCCTCTGCCCCTTGCTTCTCTAAATGGGAGTTGCTGAAACAGTTCCTCCTATTGTTCATAATGTGTGGAGGATGACAAAGCCATCATAGGCTGGCTCTGCTCCCATGCATTTGTCCAATTCCAATCAGGTTCACAATTAGGAACTCCAGCAATAAATTGCAGCATGGAATATTCCTCTCCAATGTTCCCATCAGTTGGCCATTTTCAGCCCCTCACAAGCCTCATTTCTGTTCCTTCTCCCACCTGAGGCCCATTCACACTACACAGTTATAGTGGTATGATTCCACTTTAACTGCCATGGTTCTGTCCCACAGGAATCCTTGGATTTGCAGTTTATGGATGGGCATTTAGAATTCCCAGCTAGAACACTCCAGTACCTCATTGTTGTTGCTGTTACATGCCTTTAACTCACATCATCACACCACACTGGCTTCTTCCAGCGCCTCACCAAACTACAAACCTTAGTATTCCATAGGGTGGAACTATGGCAGTTAAAGTGGAATCATAGTGATATAATTGCCCTGTGTGAATTGTCCTGATTCCAACTCACCCACCCCCTTTAACTCTGCATTATTTAATTACTGGGCTTATTCAGTCCTTACTGGTTTGATTTGGGTCTCTCCTACTATTTTCCTCCTCCAAATAAAGATTTCCTGAATCTTACTGATACCTCCTCCTTGGGTGTGAACGGTGTTGTTTTGCCTTTATAAACGATGGCATTGACACTGAACACCAGGAATAGTTTAGTAGAAGGACTGATTATAGCTCTGAGTTGGGAGGAAGTTTATTAAGGCAAATGGATGGAGAACAGCTCAGGTGGAATGATTTTGTCAACAGGAAACATGTGGTGCTGCCTATAATCATCATATCCCTTTGGGCACCTTCTCTGTCTCTGGCTCTTGTCCCACGTGGCGATTAAGCAAGCCCAGCAAGATGGTGATGGTAATGCAGCCAAGAACAAATGGCCAGCCAATTTTTTAAAAAAAAAAAATCCAAAAGCAAACTGCTAAATACTCACAATACTTTCAGCTATGAAAGAAAGCGGCCTGCCAAATGGAGACATTGTTGCTTCAAAGCTTCCCTTTGCTTGCCAGACCAAATAGATTTTAAATACAACTCAGAGTTTGAACTCTACAAGTCCTGTCTAACCTTCTTTTACAGAGGCAAAAACATCCACCCTGAGCAATGGCAGCTGATGACTTCCATGTCAGTTAGGTGGCGAGTATACCAAGGTATTTGGTTTGAAGTTTAAATGAGTTATCCAATATGTTCAGCCTACTATGAGTATGCTGAGAAAGCTTTTTTAAAAGTTCACACTAGAACCAAGACAAGGAATTATTGAGCACCACTATCAGAGTTGTTTGCTGTTAGGAATTGGTATCTGTCATCAACTGTTGCAAAGCCAACATAGCGTAGGGATTTAAGTGCTGGATTAGGGCTCAGGGAAATTAGGGTTCAGATTCCCACTCAGCTATGGAAACCGTCTGGGTGATATTGACCAAGTCACAATTTCTCAGTCTCAGAGGAAGGCCATGACAAATTCCATCTGAAATCTTGTCAAGAAAACCCTGTGATAGGTTCACCATAGGGTCACAACAAGTCAAAAATGACCAGAGGACACACAACAACAACCAACAAACTGATACAGTATGAGATGTTATTGTTCCATGTTGAAGGCAATAGCCAGACAGGCAGCCAGCCATGCCTTCTTTTAGAATATTCTATTCCATTCAGATCATGAAATTCACTACAAAGATCCACAGCTGCTCTATTGAGTAGCCTGGGCATCATTCATTTATCCTATTGGATTAATTGATTGATTATCCATCTTTCTCTTGATATACAACCCAAGATGGCTTATGTCAGAGTATATGCCTTCAAGTTGCCTATTGAGCTATGGTGTCCCCATGAATTTCACTGGGTTTTCTTAGGCCAGGAATACTTAGAGGTGGTTTTGCCAGTTCCTTCCTCTGAAATATAGCCTACTGATATTCCTTGATGGCCTTTCCCATCCAAGTACTAACCAAAAGTGATTCTGCTTAGCTTTTAAGATCTGGGCAATGCCCTTTAGGGTATTTAGATACATAACCTAAAAACAAAATACAGGTAAAACAATTTGTAGCATAAAATTTAAACAAAGAAATCAAGAAATACTAATTTAAAGCAATTTGAAAAGGTTAGAACTTATGAATGAAGATTATAATACAATGCATTTCCATTAAATGTCTTTGCTATCATAGCCTGCTAACAGCTGAAGGCCTGCCTAATTTTTTAAAAAGTTTTTTGCTTTCTAGAAAAAAAGAGAACTGGAAGGTGGAGTAAATTTCCCACCAGAGTAAATTCCACAGTCTGGGAGCAGCCACTGAGAAGGCCCTCTCCTGAGTCCTCACCTAGGAGTGGTGAGACTGAGAAAGCCCTCCCCTGAGACATGTAACACTCAGGTAGGTTCAAATTTATCCCCCAGAAGTTTTTGAACACAGTTGGAGAACTTGTGGACTGTTAGATAATTCTGGATTCCCATCAGCCTCAGCCAGCAGAGCCAAAAGTAAGGGATGCTGGGAGTGGTACTGGAGGTTCCTGGTGACAGTCGTAAAGGATTACGATACTGTATTCTCTTTCTATTAGAAGAAAGTGAATTTCCTGATGGGCAACAGCAACAACTTGCTTTTCAATCACTATAGCAACTGATTTTCCATGTCCCTGTCTAAAGAAACTCAGTCAGACCCTACCAAGCCACCTCCCTCACCCAGAAACTATATGGCCACTGTAGGGTTGTGCCCTGGCAGAAGTGAGGTATGTGAGCATGGGCAGAAGGTCATTGCAAATGGGGGTGCTGGATGTCTTCTTCTGTAAAGACCATAAAAGGATGTGTGCAGTCAGAACATGACATTTCACCTTTCTTTCTTAGTAACAAGATTCCAGACAATCTTGTCACTTGTTCCCTCTTAAAAACAGTGGTTTCCTGCTTTTATAAAGTAAAAGACAACTAGGACTATTCTGAAATAGAAGTGCACCCACTGTGCTCAGTGACGCAGTAAGGCTGAAGCAAACACAACTTTAAAACACACAAAGCAACCAGGCCCATCTGGTGGGCTTCTTTCCATACCCACCAACACTCCATACAAATGCAGCTCTCTTTGGCTCTTTTTCTAATAATTAACTATTTAAAATTCTAACAGCGCTAATCGCAGTGGCAGCTAGGCCTGTGTTCTCATTACCCAGAATCAATTCCTGTTGAATATTCACCTCCAAGGGTGGATAGAGCCTGAACGAGTGGTTGATTCTTCCCCTCCCTTTGCCAGAGCTAATGAAGAGCTACTGCCGTAATGGTGAAGTCACTCTCCCATAATCAGTCAAAATAACAAGAAACAGCACCTTCCAGAGACACAGGAGCATTCTCCATAAATATACATAGACAGCTGGTTAGGCCAATGGACACCTCATCTCAATGAGGGTTCCATGTTTATTGTTGTGAGCCAGATTGGGGGTTGGTGGGTGGGAGTTGTTGTTGTTGTTGTTGTTGTTTTCTTATATCCCGCCTTTCTCCCAATATAGAGTCAGAAAAAGGCCTGAGGTCCTGGAACTAGTTTTGAGGTGGGATTCTGCTCATCCAAGGCACTCACTGGAAAAGTAATATGTGAAGAAGAGCCATGCAGGAGGATGCACAAATTCATTTTGAAATAGCCGGGGTGGTGGGGAGGGAATGACATTATACAAGTGGGATCTGAAACAAAAATGCAGTGCTTTATTCTAGAATGTGGTGGATGTCCCTTGTATCCACGTGCAAATATGAAAATTGGAATGAGAAACCATTTCCCCCTACATTTGTTTCTGCTCCAATTAAGAGACTAAGGAGGGTTGCAGACTGCCAGAAATAGTGCAAATTGAGTCCACTCTTAGGGTTAGGGTTAGTGCTAGGGAATCATGGGAATTTTTTTTTCCTGAGACATTGAACCTTCTCTGTCAGAGAGCTCTGATGCCACAATAAAATACAGTTCCCATGATTCCCTAATCCTAACTCTAAAAGTGGACTCAATTTGCACTATTTCTGGCAGTCTGCAACCCCCCTAAATGATAAAGGGGGATAACTCTTTTAAAAACACAGAAGGGTTTCAGTCTAATTTTCAGGCTAATCCTTGCTGAGCAGGAATTTGAGCTCTCCACAAACCATCATTCAAATTACTACACCATGATGGCTGTCTAGATATAAAATAAAACAAGTTAAAATGTATATTCAAATGAAGAAGGAAGAGGAGGAGGAGAAGAAAAAGAAGACAGTGTAGCATTTTCCATGTATGAAATGCTCAGGTTTGGAAACTGGGCGTATAGAGTAGTTGAAAGATTTAGGATTGGAGCTTCACAATAAATAAATAAATGCATAAATAAATAAATAAATAAAATCCTGCTAGGAGAATCCCTATACAAACCCTAAATAGGGAGTATGTCCCCCCCACCTTCTTTTCTTCTTCTTTTTATATTGTAGCAACCTATATTCTCTCTCTCTCTCTCTCTCTTTCTCCCTCCCTCCCTTCCCTTCTCTGTTTATGAATATAGAAACTGGACTTTCACAGATGAAAATGAGGAGAATGATGGCCAAGCTCCATCCAAATGTAGACAAGAAGGAAAAATGTGTTTAATGAGGAGGAACGGGCAAAATACCTTTACTTTTAACTGAGCCTACAGGAAGGGTAAAATTCCTGCCCCATATTGCTTCTCCTCCCCTCCTTACTAAACAAATTAAGTTCAAATTACTCTTGTACTTCGTTTGCACCAAATGAGGCAAGCTGATGACAAAAGGGGATCATGGGAAGAATAGAGAGAACCTGGGACGCCTTAAAAGCTTCTGAAAAAAGTGGGACGGCAGAAGATTAACTGGATCTATACCTCAAATGGGAGTGGTCAGGGAGTATGAAATGAAACCCTGGGCTTTCTGATATTCTTGATGATGTTTACAACCTTCTGTTATCAGAATCTGAGGAATCTTTGAAATTAAGTTTAGGGAAAAACAATTGAAATGGGGGAGAACATGTGGAAACAAGGTGCACTTTTCTACAGGACTGTCTGGATCTGAGGCAGAGGAAGGGGCCTCAATTCCTGATCAAACTGGCTTGAATCTGAATTTTCAGTGGTATACAAACAAACCTCAGGAGGCCAGTTGACTTGGAGAAGAGCCAGCAAGGTTGGAAGCTGACTGGCTAGGCCATATGCCAAACAGAAATCAAAATTACAGTTCTTGCAGCCTGTGGACTTTTAACTGGCAAGAGCATAGAATTTGCTTTTTTTGCTATAAATCTCTTCTTCCCTCTAAATGCAGACCTAAATATCTCTATCTTCCACAGTTGTTGGCATATGCAGTTATTGGCAAGATTAAACCAAAGTGGAGCCAATGTAAGGTAGGCAGAGCCTCTTTGATCTTGATAAAATACAGAGCCTAAGCCAGAGAACTTTAAGGCAATATGATCTGTTTAGAAACCCACTCTGTTGGTGAATGATTGACCAGCAGCCATATATACTTGAACAGACAGTGATCTGGACTACCTGGAAGAGTGGTATATATATGTTTGTGAAGAAAGTGAAGCAAATGAGCATGCAAAATATAAGGTTCATAGCAGGCTGAACTTAAAAACCTTCCTTTCTCTCTGTCATAGAAAGAGAGACAGAAAGAAGAGAGACACTGTTACTTAGGGACAATCCTCTTGCTCAAATCCCAACCTTTGCAGAAAGTCAAGGGGCTGGTAGCCATGGAAAAGCAACCATGTCACCTGGGTGACATTCGGAGATTGGTCAATCCTGGCTAGAGACCAGGGATGTACCATCCAGGAGCTGAGGGAGATAAGTGAATGTCATTTCTAATCAGGCCTCCATTGGACAAGTTGCAGGACAGCAGGAAAATAGGAAGTGACAACAATCTTCCTCTTGAGACTGAGCAACCAGCCCCTCTACTTCCCTGCTTTCTTACCAGCAATTAGGCAAAGAAATTAGACTGGTGTCTTTTTAGCAGGCAGCTGCATCCTCAGATTAATGAGGAATGGGGGAAAAGAGTGAGGAAGGCAGTTTGTCTTTTTATTTTTTAATATTGCTTCACACACACACACACACACACACACACACACACACACACACACACAAAATGGATACACTGACCAAGGAGATGGTCATGAAAGCAATCCACACTTGTTTTAGAGCCCGGCATGCATTCATAGCAACAGCCACAGGGGAAATTCTGGAACCTGAAGGCAATGTGGATGTCCCCTGCTGTACATTATTTTATTATACAGCTGTTACAGATGACAAAATGCAACTGTTTCTGTGCCATTCTATTGTACCCATTGACACATGCTCATATACATTCAAAGGGGCTTGAATAAAACATAAGGATGTCAAGCTTGTCTTGATCTCTTTTTCTGGACATATTACCTAAAGGAGAAAATACTCAATTTCAATTTTAAGGTTACTGGGTGACCAGGAGGTGGATGACTGGGGTGATGAATCTGTCCTGGGTTTTATTCTGTTCCCCAAATAGGTTCAGCACCTTGGACAGCTCTCTAAAGTTCAAACACACACCCTTCAGTTTGGATAATGCACTGACCAAACCCTGGTTCTCATGCAGGCAATCCAGACAGCATCCATAGAGTCATAGAGCTGGAAGAGGCCTCAAGGGTCATCCAATCCTACTGCCTGCCATGCAGGAATACACCATCAAAGCACCCCCAACAGATAGCCATCCAGCCTTTGTTTAAAAACTTCCAAAGAAGAAGACTCCACCATACTCTGAGGGAGTGTGTTCCACTGTCAAACAGCGCTTGCTGTCAGGAAGTTCTTCCCAATATTTAGCTGGAATCTCTTTCCCTGTAATTTAAATCCATTGTTCCACATTCTATTCTCTGAAGCAGCAAAAAACAAGCTCCTCAATATGACAAAAAACAAGCTCCTCAAGTATTTAAACAGGGCTATCATATCACTCCTTCACCTTCTTTTCTCCAGGCTAAATATACCCATACTCATCATGTCCTGCATGAGAACCGGGACAAAACAAGGTTAAAACACAATTTAAAAAACTTAACCTGTTGCCCCAGAACTTCTGGGAAGTTTAGGAGCAGTCCATTTCTGCAAGGTGATAATTGTTTGCATGGGTGTCCTACTGAGCCTCCTGATGCATCCACTGCCACCATGGGTCACTTATTCTGAGATGTGGATGAGGTGTCCAGCATATGACTGTCACTGGGCACCTTGTTCTAACCCCAGAACCAATCACCCTGCAGTGGCAGCAGATGTGCCGGGTGGCCCAGTGGGACACCCATGCAAACAGGTGCTGTGCCACAGAAGCAGAGGACCAGGTTGTGGCAAGGGGAAAATAGAGGGACTGTAGGACCAGGATAATCTGGCCTGCTATCTCAGGAGTCACCAACTGATACTGACTGTATATGTGCTTCAGTAAAGAAAGATCAAGGACAGAAAGAAGGAAAGATAGAAGGGAGGAGGGGAGAGATTTCACCAATGTCTCATTTATGGCCAAGAGAAGCTGTCTGAATACTGCAAGACGGCATGAAAAGATTCTATGGCTCCTGGGAACTGAAGTTCAAAATATCTGAAGCCATTGATTTAGATAGATGCACTCTGAGAGAGGAGCTGCTTCCATTTCAAGATTAAGCACACACACACAGAGAGAGAGAGTTTGTGCAATTTGTGCAAAGAAGTCTCTGGTGTCTGTTTCATTTGTAAAGATATGCATGCACACATCACAATCCAAAAAGAGACAGACTGATAGTTCAGAAAGTCACAAACAACACATCTAATAATTGTATTTTTAATTAGTCTGTGCAACAAAGAAACAATTACAGTGGTTTTACATTTTATGCCAAAATCAGTCATGGAAATGTACAGATTGTCTCTGAGTCTAGAAAAAGAAACCCTTGCCAAATTATACTGAGGGAAAAAAATCTTGTTTATTCTTGTTTAGCCATAGAGACTGGAAAAAAGTCAAATTTTGCATACCAGAAAGAAAGAAAGAAAGAAAACTTTGCTCTTTCTTATATGGTTGAGACATACGGCTTCTGGGGACTAATAAGAGTGCATCTATCTAATCAATGGCTTCAGATATTTTGGACTTCAGTTCCCAGGAGCCCTAGATAACATGGCCCATGGTCAGGGATTCTGGGAACTGAAGTCCAAATAGACTAAAGATTGAGAATTGAGAGCCAGCATGGCGTAGTGGTTTGAACATTGGATTACAATCCTGGCTCAGCCAGGAAAACACACCTTAGGTGAGTCACACACTCTCAGCTCCAGAAAAAAAACATGAGAGGTTCACCTTAGGGTTGCCATAAGTTGTAAATGACCTGAAAGCACACAACAAAACCAAACATTGAGAATTACAATCCACACTACACATTTATTTCAGTTTGAGACCATTTCAGTTGTCAGGGCTCCATTCTATGGAATCTTGGGATTTGTAATTTGGTAAGATTCTTAGCCATCTCTACTTCAGAGCAATAATGCTACAGCACAGGCAGTTCTGTAGAACTGCCTCAAACTACAGATCCCAGGATTCCATGGTATTAAGCCATGAAAACTCAAGTCATATCACACTGCTATAACTGTGCATGGCTGATACAGTAGGTTTAGGCTTTTTCCTCTCCTGTGACAGAAGTGTGTGGGAAAGAGACAAGTAAGTGCAATGTGGAACCACCTGGAGAAACTTTATGGTGATGGACAGCTCCTTTGGCTTTTCACTCAGAATCATGGGACCTGAGGTGGGCAGAATTGTGGGTTGTTAAATGAATGAAGTGATTCCAGTTTACTCAAACACTTTTCCCTATCTTTCTTTTTTTCCCTTTGCTCACAAACAGCTTCTAGTGCAAGTAGGAAACATTTTTTTTGGAAAAAAAAGGTCTCTTCCAGTACTACTTGCTCTTGAAGCTGTTTGTGAGCAAAGGGGAAAAAAATAACAAGTTAAAAATGCCATTGTTACAGTATGGCTGCTCCCCTGCATTCTTGGTCACATTGGATATATTCTACACATGCCCACATACCCTTGAAGAATAAAGTCTAGCATGGTGCAGGAAATCTCTGCTCCCATGTTGAAAGCATGTTTCAAGCACACATGACTTTGAGCTAAGATTTTCTTTTAAAATGTGGTGATCAAACTTAAACAACTAAACATAGCTTGAGGCATCATTTCTGAGCATCAGAAACAGGAGGTCTTTCACTGGGATCATTCTTAATAATCATTTACTGTGTGATATTTATCCCTTATATCGTTTAACTAACCTCACAATCTGGGCAGTTGCCCTTTCAGTGTCAGTCAAATCACATAAAAGCTTTGTTTTCTATAAATCAAAGTATATATATATATGTGTGTGTGTGTGTGTGTGTGTGTGCAGTATGTGTGTGTATGCAACAGCAGGGAGTACCTTTATTTAGAATCAATTACAGTTCCACAGAAGTGTGCAAGCTTTTGAGTTTTCCAGAAAGAACTCTGAATTTTCTATATATAGAGAGAAAATGAGCTTTGCTGAAAGCAGATACTGTGGATTGAAGTTGTTCCTGGGATATAGAATCAGCACCCCATCCTGCCTGAAGTCACAGACTGTGTATTAAAAACATATGATGCAACATGTCCCATCCTTCAGTTTTTAATTATCTCAGCTCCTTCATAGGTAACATCACATATTAATGTACAACAATTGCTTCCAATGAAGACTTGCTATTTCCTTGGCCAACAAATATTCTCTCAGCATGGCCTCTTTATTTGTTTCTGATGGATGTGTGCAAGCTTCATAATATTCCCTGACTGGATAATTCTTCCTTCTGAATCAACTCAAGCCCACTTCAACCTTTGCCTACAATTGTTTCCCCCTTCCTTCTGCCATCATAATTCCTGGTCCCTTTTTCTCAGGCTTGTCCTGTTTTCTCATGACCTAATTCCTTTTTGAAGTGAGGCAGTTATAATTCATGTTGATTATCAGAAAGTTAAGATAACAGTTTTGATATGTGATCATCATTTTGAGTTTTCCATGGAGGAAGCCAATCCTATGTACTAACATTTTGATTGGAGATGATCTGAAGGAGTTAGTTGTCAACATAGGTCAGATGGCTCTCCTGTACCTTGGTGTCGTATAGGATTCTGTTCAATTTCTGTATATAGAATATAGTTCATGTCTCTGCTACTCTGCAATATGGTCCTCTGAGATAACCTCTCCTGATAGGCATGTAGGAACAGAATAAAATATATGCATTTATATACCAATGAAAAAGGAAAGACGATTGTTCTCTAGGAATTTCTTGTGAATCATCAGATATTGCTAGAGATAACTGAAGGAGTCTCTCTTTGGAAAACACACTATTGACAAGCAAGATGGAAATCTCCTTACCAACCAACATTGTCCATTACTTTCCAACATTTTGTCAGGTTCAAAGGAGAAGAAGAAACTACTGACACCTGGAGGTGTCTCAAAATCAATATATGGTATTTTAAAAATGGAATTAGAGCAGAGTGGAACAGACCGCTCAAGGCCTTGCCATAATTCTGTGTAACCATCAATATTTACAATAAGTGTCTCAAATAAAGATTGAACTTGGCTTTAGTAGGGGCCATTACTGGGTGTTAATAATACAGGGATTGATTATTAAACATATTTACTGAGGTTATGGAAAACAGGCTCAAAAGAGCAAAAGAAATTTGATCCAGAGGCTAGGGTATTAAATACATGGAGCTACATTAGCCAAATTATCTGCATGTCATTAAAAATCATTTTAGAAAAGGCATTAGCATAATTCACAAGGTGAGAAAAGAGACATGAATATTCACAGTACTTGGGTAAAAGGTCACATTTCACTTAAAAACTTCAAAGCAGATAATGCTGTACAACAGGAATGCCTGCTGAGTGCTAACCAGGTCTGGGAACCAGTAAAGGCCATCAATATATGAGACTTGCAGAGTAGTATGGTTCATTTCTCCTCAAAACAGCGTGTGGTTGAATGCCAAAGAGTAGCTTCAACTTTCAATATAATGCTCTACCCATGATGAAGTAAGGATAGGCAGCTTGCCTTAACCCACAGGTGTGGTTTCATTTTGCCCATCTTATAATTTGAAACATAGCCAAGAAAAGTGTCATATTATGTACTTCCAGTGATTTCCTCTGTACAAGGATGTCTTGAAAGGATGATCATGGTGGCTGTAGGTCAACAGCCATGACAGATTGCTTGCTGGGAGGATGGTGTCTAAGACTTAGAAGAAAGAAAACAAGCCCAGCAAGGAGGAGGGGGGAAAACTGATCTTGAATGAGACAGTAGTTGTGTATGCTTAATTTTAAAATAAACTTAACTGAGAGGTGACACAATTTATGGTGTACCTCCCTCTACTTGCCATGACTCTGTTATCTTTGGATGCCCTTCTTTAGATGTTATTTTGAGTCCAAGCAGATAGCTACCAATGAGAAGGCATTCCCCCTTTTTCCTGGTTGTGGAGACCCTCCCCTGGAACTTTTTTCGAATAAAGGGTCTCCTAATACTTGACACTCATACCATTCTGCTGTCAGGGAAAGACTCTTTTCCTTTAATTTCTTGGATATCTTGAAATTGTAGTTGATTTTCTTTTTAAAAAAAAAATGCTGCTATGATCATATGCTTTTACTGCCCCACAGGTTCTATTCTTTAATGTGATTTTATTGTTTTATCTACTCTGTTGGGCATATTTGCTGCCTGGAGGGTTATAATACTGAATGGAAGGCTACACACTTTCTAAATAAATAAATAAAGCCAGCAATGAAAGCTTTGTCAGGGAAAAACTTTTGTCAGGGTTGAAGCCAAGAATCCTATAGTTTGGGCTTTCAGGCTGTACTATATAAGGCAAAGGGTGACAATATACTATAACCATGTATATTATAGTATATCCTATAATATAACTAGCATGCAAAGGGTGTCATAGCAGGGAAATTATTACAGGTGCCCTTAATCCTACTGACCTGAGAAATAGTTGTATTTCTCTCTCCTGTCCTCACCAAGTGGTGGTATTTTTCTTTAACTTATGCAGTATAAATTATTTTAACTGTAGTATGTTTTAAGAGAGTCAGCATGCTATAGTGGACTACAACTCTGGTGACCAGGGTACAAATCCCTGATTGAGAACAAAAGCCCATTGGGTGACCTTGGGCAAGTCACATGCTCTCAGCCTCAGTTAATGGCAATAGCAAACCCCTCTAAAGAATTTGGCAAGAAAACCCTATTATAGGTTCACCTTAAAATGGCTGTAAGTGAAAAATGATGTGGAGGCACACAACAACAATAACAACAACAACAACAAACAACTGTCTTAACCAATACTGTGAGCCACCTTGGGTCCCCTATTGGGACAAAGGTAGGACAACAATTAACAATTAAATAAGAAAATAGAGTAATTTTTTCCAAGCTCTTACACTACCACTCAAAGCAGATATATTATATTGGAAGGACCAATTGCCCATGATTCTCTAGACCTGGGATATCATTTTGCTATTAATAGTTCATAATGGCTCCCCAGACTTTTTTTTTTTTAAATGTCATGCTGCTTTGGTGATTCTGGGATTTATAGTTCAAAAAGTATTTCCCCCCCAAGCTCTTGGTCTGCAAAAGTTTCTACTTTCTACCAAAGCCTGATGTCCAATGGGTAGATAATACTATTGGAGAAGCACAAGGCCTGGTTCTTGAAAGTAAATTATTTCAGGCTTGGCCAATCTACATACCACATAATGCTTAATAATGCAGCCTATTTTAATATCTTCCTAATACAACTGATTCCAGGGACAGGAATTTGAGTACATACTTTATCTGGCCTTGATGGCACTGGTTTTAAGCATGTAAATGGTACTGGGATGTATTGTGTCCATTCCCCCCTCCCTCTTCAGATCACCCAATTGGTTTCATGGAAGAAATCAAACTGGAGAGCTGAATCATGAGAGATGCATCTTGGCCTTTATTCATTTCCCTGTGCATTCCCTGGGAAAGGATGCATTCCAGAGACACATTTGCTTGTTTGCAGAAGATGACTTTTGCTCGTATCTTTGATGGAGTGAGGAACTTTTTCCATGAAGGGGACTGTTTTGTGTACTGCCACAGCTGCCAGAGGGAAGGTGACAGATAGGGTACCAGAGAGCTCTCCGTTTACCTCTGCTGTCTGTTCGACTGCAGCTGGAATGAAGATAATCTATGAGCCGGTCCTGAGCATCACCACTGCTCCCTGCTCTTTATAAATCAAGAGAGTGAAAAGCTTAGTGAAAACAATGCTCTGGGTGCTTTCCATCCTCACAACTGCGGAGCTATCCATCTGGCTCTGAAGGTCATTCAAAGTAGGGGGATAATTGCTGGGGAGGGGATGGTGCCATCATTTTCGCCGCCAAGAGAATGAGAACACAGCTACAAAGGAGAAAGAATGGTGAATTTAGGAGCTACGTTTTAGTCCTGCATGCATGCTAGGCCTTTATTTATTTATTTATTTTAAAAAAAAAATCCTGCCCTCCTAAGTGTGGCAGGCTATAATTTCAACTCTTTGAAAAGAATACACTCTGCACATGCTTAGAAAAATGTGTTTTCACCCCAGTGGGCAAAAACCCACTGCTGGATTTATTGTGTCTATGCTTTCAAGCTGCCTGTTGATCTCTAGTGCCCCCCATGAATCCAATAGGGTTTTCTTAAGCAAGGATTGTTCAGGGGTGGTTTTGCCAGCTCCTTCCTCTGAAATATAGCCAACAGTACCTGATATTTCTGGGAGTCTCCCATCCAAGTACTAACCAGGGCTGAACCTGCTCAGTTTCCATTATGGCCATTCATACATACGTTCATATCTTTCCCTAAATATCATATTCTCATCCCATGTTGTTGTTGTGTGTCTTCCAGTAATTTCTGAATTGCAGTAACTCTAAGGTAGACCTATCACAAGAGTTTGTTGGAAGGATTTGCTTTCCTCTGAGGCTAAGAGAATGTGACTTACCCAAGGTCACCTGGTGGGTTTCCATGGCTAAGTGCGGATTCAAATCTTGGTCTCCTGACTCATAATCCAACAATCAAACCACTACACCACTCTGGTTCTCATTCACATCCCATACCTTCCAACATTTCACAGAAGAAAACTGGGTCACATGTAACCAAGCAAGATCAGAGTGTGGCCAAGATGGAAAAAGTCATTAATGGGGCAGTTTGCTTTTACCTGAGCCTAACTGGGAATGTCAAGATTTTGCTTCTTGCTTTCCCCCATCCAAATTAATTGAGTGATTTCTACCATGTTTTTCACTTCTTGTGGAATGACATAGCCCTACAAACAGCTTTGAAATACTTAAAACAAAGATATGCATGCAGAATAGACACATTTTGTATGTAATATTTTAACCAGCCTTGTAAAAACATACAGATACACCCCCAAGCTATTCATTCTTCTAACAGATGATGCTGATGCAGGGTCTATATGCACTAGAAACTGCCTAGGGGTTGATGCCAGAAGCATAGTGGGGAGATAAATTGAGCTTTTACAGACTCTCCTATAGAATATCTGAAGTACACAGAGCTTTATGTAGCAGTTTAGCCCAGTAATATCATATTACATATAGATTGTCCTAATAGTCCCACCTCCAGATATGTTATACCAAGTGAGAACGTATTTTCATGTAAAAAACTTGCAGCTGTTTGACTGTGCCAGCATCCCTGTAACAATGGATGTTTCTCACTCTCTTAAAGAATGAAAGGGGACATCTTTCTTTATCCCTCCTCTTCCTGGATGGCTACGATCTTGCCTCACAGAGAGGGATGAATTATAGCCTGTATACTTTCCAGCAACCTCTGAGGTATGGGTGATGACTGGTTATAAAAACCTATACACTCAGGGTAAATTCTTCTGTCTTGACCCTAGAAAGAAGATAAAACTTGCTGACAGTCTAGAACAGTGGACCCCAAACTTTTTTCAGGCTATTTCCCCCTTTCTTCTTTAGTGACAACCCTAGCACCCCACCACCAACACCAGCTATTTCTTGGTATTAGATCCACTGTTCTACTGGGGGAGAGGAGAAGAGACAATGATAAGCAAGAGAAGTTGCTGCTTTTGGATAATTTTGCAAATGAAGTAAATGAAATCCTGCTTGCCATGCAACCCCACTGGGTGACCCTGGGCAAGTCATACTCTCCTAACCCTGAAGAAAGGCAATGGCAAACCTCTTCTGAAGAAAAAAATTCAAGAAAACCCTTAAAATTCAAGGTTCTCCTTAGGGTCATCATGAGTCAAAACAACCTGAAGGCACACAACAACAATCCCTGTTAGTGAGCCCAAGTTCCAAAAAGAACCTGGACCCCCATAAGTTTGTATTTGGGGGAAGGAAGGTGAGGCTGGGCATTGGCTTGGGAAAGTGAAATGCCCCTGCATCTACCCTTCTCCTCCACCTCCTCCAGGCTTCTCCTAGGAAAGGGAGGGAGAGGAGAATAAAAAAGGGAGGAGGAACAGGAAACCCCAGAGTCTCCATAGCAGGGGTAGGCAACCTAAGACCCAGGGGCCGGATGACCCCCAAGGCCTTTGGATGGGCCCAGGCCGGTTCTGCTGCCGCCGCCCACCATAATGATATTGATTATTGTTGTTATTACT
>CM034702.1:23612048-23632988 GCA_020142125.1 Phrynosoma platyrhinos
CTGTCCTGTCCCAGAATGGTGTACAAAAGAAGTTTCTTGCAACTAGGGATGTCATAATTCTCTTCCACAAAACCTCAGATGCAAGTCTATGAAAGCTTATGCTACAACCTTTTTCACACAGTCTCAAAGGTGCTACAAGATCTCTTTGCATACTGATATTAAAGTGAAATATGACTTGGGGTTGAATCTGCACTGCAGAATTAATGCAGTTTGACACTACTTTCATTGTCATGGCTCAATGCTATAGAATTCTGGGGTTTGTAGTTTGTTGTCACACAAGAGCTCCCTGAGACAGGTTACATAGCTCACAAAACCACAAATCCCAGATTTCCATAGAATTGAGCCATGGCAGTTAAACCAGTGTTGAACTGCATTATTTCTGTAATGCAAATTAAACCAAAGTCTCTGAATTCTAGCCAATTGGAAGACAATTTAGCAAAGGTGGGTTCATCCCACCCCCACTTCTAGGGGGAGGGGGGAGGGAGGGAGGGGAGGGAGAAATATCCCAAACAGCCATGAGACTAAAAGGGATTCCTACTCTAGGAATCATATCCAGGAGTTGCCGTGCTGGCCAGCCCAAACAACAAAGCACAATAACATCCAAAATCCACAAAGCAGTGGTACCTTTATTGGCCCACCAAAATGCACAAAATAGATTAAGCAAGCTTTTGAAGCTCAACTGGCCTCTTTATTGGGCAAAGGTGTTAATAATCAAACAGGAGAAAGTTATCACTGTTTTGTGGATTTTGGATGTTACTCTTTAGTGTGTGGCCAACACAGCTACTCCTGGATATGCTTTCTAGATTTCAGGATACTGCATTTTAGACACAATAGGAGAATCCTAAACAAGAGGGAACAAAGGGCTGAGATGTAACTTAATCAGCATATGCTTTATAGACTATAGCAAAGCCTCTGACTGCATAGATCATGAAAGGCTATGGAACGTGCTTAAGGACATGGGAGTGGCAACATATCTGATAGTCCTGTTGAGTAACCTGTACTCAGGACAAGAGGCTAATGTCGGAACAGAATATGGAGAAACAGAATGGTTCCCAATTTGTAAAGGAGTCAGACAAGTCTACATCCTATCACCCTACCTGTTCAACTTATATGCAGAACATGTTATAAGAAAAGCAGGCTTGGACACAGAAGAGGAAGGAGTGAAAATAGGAGGAAGAAATATCAACAATCTGAGATATGCTGATGACACCATAATGCTAGCAGAAAACCTCCCAGATCTGGAACACCTACTAAGGAAGATCAAAGAAGAAAGTACAAAGGCAGGCTTACTTTTGAACATAAAGAAAACAAAAATGATGACCACAGAGAACTTACACATATTCAAACTAGACAATGAAGAAATAAAAAATAGTAAAAGAGTTCTCATATCTGGGATCAAACATTGATCGGAACAGGGACTGCAGCCAGGAAATAAGAAGATTCAGAATGGGGAAGGCAGCTATGAAAGAACTAGAAAAGATCATAAAATGCAAAGACATACAACATAGCACAAAAGTCAGAATCATGCAAACCATTGGATTCCCTACTACCATGTATAGATGTGAGAGCTGGACAATTAAGAAAGAAGATAGGAGGGAAAACAACTCATTTGAGATAATGTGTTGCTGGAGAAGAGTGCTGAGGATTCCATGGACAGCCAAAAGACAAGCAAATGGGTCCTAGAGAAGATCAATAAATAATAATGATAATGATGATAATAATATAACAATAATAACAATAATGATAAATTTATTTATATCCTGCCTCTCTGTAAAATACAACTGAGGTGGCTTACAAAACAAAACAAACAATACCATCCCCCAATAGCACCCCCCCCCTTAAAATACAATTAAACAGACAAAATATAAAAACATACTTAAAATTACAATTAACAAATAATTTAAAATAGCTACAATGGAAATCAGAGACAGGGATAACTATTTTTGGTAGCCGCTTACCTTCAAGCCAGAAATATCCCTAGAAGCCAAGATGACAAAACTTTGACCATCATACTTTGGACAAATCATGGGAAGACATGAATCGTTGGGGGAAAAGCAATAATGTTAGGAAAGGTGGAGGAAAGTAGAAAGAGAGGAAGGGCACATGTTAGATGGATAGACTTTATTAAAGAGATAACAAATATGAGTTTGCAGGAGCTGGGCGGAGCAGTACAAAACAAGGTGGCCTGGAATGTCTCATCAGCAAGGTCACCATGGGTTGAGATCAACGTGAAGACAGGTAACAACATAATAATATAATAATAATAAGTTTTATTTATAGCCCGCCCCTCTGCGGAGCAACAACAAAAACCTCCAACAAAAGTCAAATTTTATAATAGCCAATAGGGACACTGGGTTTGACGTCTATTCTCTTACTGTTGAGTGGCCTCTATGCAGATCATTTGAACTGGACTGAGGCTTCATCCTTCAGTAAGGTATTTTCCTCAAAAAAGCAGAGAGCTGGTCACCAAGATTGACCCAGCTTCCAATCATCCTCTCATTTCTACTTCAAATAGTGTCCATCATGAAAGCAGCTTCTGAGGCTGAGTCTTTTAAAGAAATATCCCTTATTTTTTAAAAAAGAGTTGTCCTTTATTTGGGGACATCAAAGCCTCGCAGAATGGATTGAATGTGCTTTATTTCAGACAGCATGGCTCCAAATGTCCTTTGCTGGTGAAATTTTGATTTGGCAGTACCCAAAACAATCGCTTGCACTAGATAATGGGATAAAAGGAACCAGACTTGCAAAACAGGTGGGGATTTGGAAATGATGAATCCCTTGTGAGAAATATTGCTAGCCTGCTTTTTGGATTTTATTTATTTATTTATTTGGGGGCTCCTTTGAAATTCTTTGGAGTTTTTGCCTGTGTAAAGCCTCCAGATTCAAATGGAAATTTTGCTTTAGGCAAAATTCATGGGCTATGCTAGGTGAGTGTTTCTAGATCTCAAAGCAACTGAAACTTTTAAAAAAACATTCTAAGGAAGTGGCAAAAGAAGATGCAAAACCTATCATAGAACTTATTCTTTAAAAACTCAATCAGCTTCATTCGATTGCCCAGTTTTGATGCAGGTATCTTTCAGGTCACTATAAAGGTTATGTCTCTGTCTCTGTCTCTGTCTCTCTCTCTCTCTCTCTCTCTATATATATATATATATTCTGCAGATACTGAATGCCTGAATTACTGTGTCATAATATATTAAGTAGGAAATCTCCAGAGGCCTCCTGCCCCGACAAAGAATATGAAATCCTAGGAGGAGATCCATAGGTTCCTATTTAAGAAAAGGAGTTAGACTTGTCTGCACAGAAGGTATCCAAACTCTCTATTAATAACATGTTCCTAGGAGCATTACATGATGGAGGGGGGCACTCTAGAACATGTGGATCTCCAAGGAATGGGAACAGCCTTGTCTCCCTGGCTGAACAACATGCTCGTCTTTTCAACGCTTAGTGTGTATTATATTCTCAGCTTCAGCTGCATGCACATTGAGGATCTAGATGCAAGCAGTAGCTGTTTATCAGCTCAAATGACAAAATCAATAATATCATCCTTCTTCTTGACATTGCCTTGATGGAATACCCAATCAGAAGGTTTTTAATAAGCTGAAAGATGCAACTGTCAGGAAAAAGAACCTATTCCTTAGTGGAGGTTGAAGACACTTCTCACAACTACATAGTTGAATGGGCCCATCAAATCACGGACTCTTCCATCATGCCCAATGCAAAGCTTTCCTGTCTCTCTCCCTCCTCTCATAGTCAGAGCGTATTTGTCTGCTTTCCTCCCTTTGGGCTCCCTTATCCTGGATCCCCCTCCCTGCATCTATCATCTGCTCCCCCCCACTTCCATCCTTGGCAGATAAACTTTATAATGGTTGTAATTTATCTGCTGCACAACTTAATTAAAGTCAATGCCAAGGAAGAGCTGAGCGGATAATTGAACCTGTTCCTAGGTGATTCCCATTCCTTCTTCCACAAAGGAACCTGGTCCCCTCCCTGCAACAGGCACAGTATGTTTAAGATGGGTCCCTTAGTAGCACAGGAGTGGGTAGAGCTTGAGCATGCTGTATTTATTTATCCTATACAAGACTGCATTTTGTGCACAACAAGGTTCCTTCTACAACATGCTGATGAAGAAGAACCATTGTAAATTTGATTCTTCAATAGGCCTGGCTCTGCCCTGAAGCAGGATGAATTGACCTCCTTCAGGTCATACCTATGACAGGGGCTGCTGCCACACTGCAGAAATAAAGTAGTTTGATACCACTTTAACTTCCATGATGCAGTGTTAGGGAATTCTGGCATCTGTAGTTTATTGGGGCATCAGAGCTCTCTGACAGGAAAGGCTAATTATCTCACAATCTACAAATACCAGAATTCCATAGCATTGCATCATGGCAGTTAAAGGTGTGTCAAACTGTTTTATTTCTATGGTGTGCCAGCAGCCAGAGTAAAATAGATGAATACAGGAACTGGCATCTGTTATATCAAGATTATGGGTCTTACCAGGGAGGGGTGGTGGCATCTGTGCTCTCCGCTAGATGGAAAATACCTTGGACTGGCTTTGTTATTTGGACTCAAATATATATTAGTGATGGTGTAATGCATCATTAGAGAGGGAGTTATTGGACTGGTACATGGAAGTGCTATAGGAATGGAAAAATATTAAAAAATATTTTTAACACTTGAAACAAGTTTTGTTTTAGTGTTATGGAACTCTAGCAAGAAGAATCCTGGACTGACAGAAAATCTTCACAGTTCAGGATATATTCTCTGCAAGATTTGACATGGTTGGTTTGCACCAAAAATAGCACTTTCTGCACAGGAAACAGTATTCTCTAGACAGAGAGTTATATTATTTTCTGTTGTAGAACATTCTGCATTAGGTAGAAAAATGGCATGTGCAAATTTTTGCAGAGAATAAGTCCCAAACTTTTTAAAAAAAATCTTCAAAAACTGAGCAGTGCTCAAATACTTTGTTGCATGGACAAAAATTGCTAAAGTTACTTGTTGCTACTCCCAGGAAGAAAATCAGCAAAGACATACATCCCTAAGAGGCATCCCTGGTATAGCACCATTCTTCCCCACACTATTTATCAGGGACCACACTACCATATCTGCTGTCGCTGCCACTGCTTTACCTAAAATTTGGCACCATAGAGCCCTGGGGTATCATGGAACAAATCAGTTTGGGGTTGCAGACTGCTATTGAGCAGTATTTGTCAGAACCATGGCTGTGTGCATGAGATCTGCCAGATGTTTGGCTGGGGTTGTTATAGATGTAGTTGTTTGGGGGGTGATAGGTGGGACAGTATTTGGGAAAGGTAGTTAGCTTTAATAATTTGCTTTTAAGGACAGTAGGTTGTTGGAGGTGGGGGATGGGAGTAGTGTGGTGTAGTGAGCTAATTTTGAGAAAGTCAGAACTGTGGAATGCAAAGTCGCAGAGGAGGATGGTTGGTGCTGAGGAGAATGCTCAGATAAAGGAGGGGGATGATGGGTGAGAGTTTCAGCTGGAGAAAGATAGCTTGTGTGAGAGCATGTAGAAAGGGGGGTTGATCGAGTGGGGGATGAAGAGCTGTGGGAATTGGAGGTGGGTGCTAGGTTTGGTGCCAAAGAGGAGGGGTGGAGTCCATCAGTTTCAAGGGGTTTAATATCACATCTGGTGGAATGGGAGGGGGCAGTTCTGGCTTAAATACTGACTGGTGAATTGCTGACTATGTGTTTTCAATAAACTCCTAATTGATCCAGTTGGCTGGTTTAATGGCTACACAGTGCTACTGAATCTTGCCAAGTCTGACAGCATTTCTGGATTCTCTGAGGCTACCATGAGATTATTATTCCTCTCCCTTCTCTTGTCAGCCTCATTTAATGCCAGGTGCTAGAATCCACCTTCTGTACCCCCTTTTCTCTTTGCCACTGTTCAATAACAAGCCTTGCACCTAATGACTTTCCCTAACCCTGTTTTGCAGCAGAGACTGTGAGGGCTGAGTCAGGAGCCTACTCATCCCCTCTTTGGACACTGACTAATCACCACCATTAGATACAGAATTACAGACAAAGGATGAAGGCACAGAGAAGACTGACCCAATGTTTAATGCAACTGATGTCCAAGTGCCCATCTCAGCTGTAATGCACAAGGAATTCAAAATAACCTCTGCAGCAAAATAACTTCAAGATCTCTCCTGGCTATCTCAAACACTAAAAGGCAACTTGCCATGTGAGAGATTTCACTGGATACATTTTCAAAACCAGAATAACTGCAGACTATACAGTCAGCCCTCCCTATCCACAGATTCCTTATCAACAGATTCAACCATCTACAGCATATATACTTTTTTTTTTTTTTTACTATGTCATTGTATTTGATAGAACTTGAGCATCCACAAATTTTGGTATCTGGAACAAACTCCGGTGGATACCAGGAGCTCCTTGTAATTGTTTCTGAAAATATCTGGTGAGCAAAGGGAGAAAAACACTGAAAAGTTAACATCACTCTTAAACCACTTGAAAATCCTGTGACTTCAGGAGATATGGGGTGGAATTAACTAGTCTGTAACCTAGAGTTATGCATCCATGACTAAGGAGATAATCACATGGCTTAAATAATACTCCTTACCTCTCCTTAATTTAATTCTAATTCGTTCTGCAGCCATGTTTTATCACATGGCTTTTGCAGCGGAATCAGAGTAGATCCCCACTCTAACGCAAATTGGGAAACTCACTCCGGCAGCCATTTTTCCAAGTCAGAACCTTCCAACTTGGAAAAATGTCCCCTGGAATGCATTTCCCAATTCACATTGAAGTGGGGATCTACTCTAAAGTCAGATTCCACTGCAAAAGCTGTGTGATAAAACATGGCTGCAGGGCAAATTAGAGTTAAATTCAAAAGAGGTAAGGAATATTATTTAAGTCATGCAATAATTTCCTAATTCATGTTCACAGTCCTTAAAAATATTCACCGTAGTGGCACTATTGCCACAATAATAAAAGTCCCTTAACCCTCCTTCATCTGGGCAGGATGGAGGTCTTTTCTCCTAGCAACTAGGGGACATCATAATGCCATTTCCATCTTCCTCCTGCCAGTATTCTCCAGTTTGAGGAGGAATTTCAATGGGCACTTTGCTTGTCATATCAGAGACCTAGAGGAACAAAGGTAGAAACATCTGCATGCTGTGTCCTGATTGACAAGAGAACAGACCCCTATCGTTCACAGCAGCTTCTGCCTGGTAAAACAGGATTTGGGAGATGGATCAGGCCACAAGACATTAAATAGTTGATCTCAGCAACTATCCCTCACCCCCAATATTTTATTTTTACAGTGAAGGCTACAATCGTGGTTTTGAGATTCTCAACATTCTCCAAAAGCTACCAAATCTCTACTATCTAAAATTCTGGTTTGCATGATAAAATTATGATGATGATTATGTAACCCCACCACACACACTCAATCTCACAATATTACATTGGATAGTTGGCAGCACTAAGACTGTGGTTGGGGAACTGGACTTAAATTGGGAAGACCTACACTAAATTATTTTCCTAGCCACAAATGTCCTTGTATAATCTTGGTTCTGTTGCATGTTTTCAGCCTAGTCTACTCATAAGAGCTACTCTGAAGACAAAATGAAATAAGCCCCATAAATGCTATCCTGAGATCATTGGAAGAAGGGTAGAAATTAAGCAAAATGGAATATTCTGGACTCTCTAACTAAAGGCCTAAGCAGACTGCCAGAAATAGTGCACATTAAATTGAGGCACTGTCCTGGCTCAGTGCTAGGGAGTCATGGGAATTGTATTTTTTTCTGAGACATTGAGCCTTCTCTGTCAGAGAGCTCTGGTGCCACAATACATTACAGTTCCCATGATTCCCTAGCACTGAGCCAGGACAGTGCCTCAATTTAATGTGCACTATTTCTGGCAGTCTGCTTAGGCCCTAAAGATACTTTCTTGTTCATGTGTTGCATCTTGATTCATGTTTTTAAAAACTTTTTTAACCGAGCAAACAAATATTGAATTATCATAGGAAGAGAGTAAGTATACATGCAGTATCACCACAAGTACATTATAGCCATTTTTTTTAAAATGTGGAAAACAAAGGCAGGTTTGTTCTTCTTACTTTCCTCTTTCAGGCAACATGAGGCCAAATCCCTTCGCTCCACTAGTTTTTTAAAGCTTCCCAGTCTGACAAATTTTGTTACTTGTTGCATACTGTCAAAGCCTGATGGTTCTTACTGCTTAGCCTTGAGGTTTTTGTTCTTTGCCAGTTGGTATAAGGATCTAGGGCTGAGGTATCACATATTTGCATATACTAATTTACATGAAAAGATGCAAAGTTGGCCATAATCACTATAATTTAAATTGAAATGCAATGCATCTCAGCTAAGAAAGGCATGACCAGGTGATTTATGTGCTTCTGCCTCTCAAGGTGACAACTGTAGATGATCAGATTTGGTAAACTCATCCTCTCCAACCTTTATGGGGTTTTATCTTTAAACCAGACTTGGATTGGATAGTTCCTGAAATTTACAATATCTTCAAATGGAAGAGTGTCCTCTGATAGCCCCTCAAATACAGCAAGGGGAGGAAACATTTTCATGCTTTTCATACCAGAATGGATGGCCCCTCATCATTGTTTGTATGAAACCCCTTGCACAGAGCCCATCACTCACATGTATGCTGTTTCCATCTCTCTATGACACACAGAGACACACAGGCCTTGCTGCACTGCAATTCAGAAAACCTCAGAAAACCTGAACTTGATGCTTTCTTTAATCCTCATGGTATCATGAGAACAAAAAGGAAAAATCCTTAATGTCTCCCCCATCAACATTTCACAGAAGAAAACCAGGTAAGGTGTGGCCAAGCAACATCAGAGTGTGGTCAAACTGCAAAAGTTCTTCATGAAGAAAAATGTGCAAGCTAAGAGAAATCTCAGGAGATTGTTTTTGCCTGGATTTACCTCTCCCCCCCCCCCCCCCCCGAAGTCATTGAATGCAAACTATTTGTGTACTCTGAACTCAGTTTGCTCTAATGGAAGTAAGCTGAGGGCAAAGTGGGAGGAGTAGAAATATACTAGGAAATTTTAAAAAGTGGGACAACAGATCAAGAAATGGAACTGTCCCTGTAAAATTGGGAGAGCTGGAGAATATATTATTTTCATTCACAGACTGGAAGTAAGAATGGCAAGGAATCTAACAAGCCTGATGAGAAATTCTTCTGGGTGAAACTAGCCCCTGGCCTGTAGGTGCTCTGCTCATAAAACAGGACTGTCATCTTCTGTATATTTGGATATATGGCCACTGTCAGCAATCTTTACCTGCAGAATTTCCCTCTTCTACCCTACTGTTAAAGGTGCAAGAATGTATCTCTCTTTTGCATTTGGCCATTGTATTTTTCACTGAGTAAAAGAAAGCCCACCTATCATTAGTTCCCTTGAGTGCAGTTGAGGAAACCTTTGGGAAATGGAAAGCATAAAGTCAAGAAAAAGCTTTACCACTTGATTTTAAATATGATGTCCATTCTCTCTCTGCCTCTCTCTATCTTTCTCTGTCTCTTTCTCTCTGTATCTCTTCATATAGGAAACTTATTAAAATGATTGAGAGATGAGGCCTTTAACATCCTGTTTTGTTTTCATTTTTATCTCTCCCCAAACTTTTGGAATGGGGCATGTTCCAGATCTAGAAAATATAAACATGCAACCAAATCAGGCAAAGATTCAGCAGTGTACTCTAGCAAGGAATATAACTCTTTACTATTTCCTCCCTGAAGGAAGCAACAAGTAATTTTTGCAATTTTCTGCCCACTGTGAAAAAGTCTTCAAAAAGATTACTATGTTCAAAGTCAATTTGCAATTTGGACTTATTCCTCATACAATTTACACATGGTTGTTTTGCACAGAATTTTTTCTCATACAGAACTGTTTTCTGCACAAAACTATCACGAGCAAATTTTGCACATAATAATTCCTGAACTATGTAGTTTCTCATTCGTACAAAATTCTGATCTTTCTTGACACTTGGGAAAAAAAGAGAAGAAAGAAAGGGGGAGGAGGAAAAAGAAATAAAAAGAAATATGGCAGCACCTTTTAAGACTGCTGTTCCCCATTAGCTTCCATGGATATAAAATCCACTTCTTTGGATCCAGTACAGAGTGATAATAAATGTCCAGATATAAAGCATATTTATACATGTGTGGGAGTGAGATGGAATGTAAAAGGATCCAGAAAGATGCAAACCATGTCACTTGCCCTAAATTTTTAAAGAGCTGGGCAAGGTGATAAAGGTCTTTCAGATCTTTAGAGGGGTCAGTTACTGGGACTAGAGCTGATGATGAGCAGTGGTTGAAAAAGTGACTTATTTGGACTACAGCTCCCAGAACCCCCCAGCTAGCAAGCTGGTTATAGTCTTCTGGGAACTGTAATCCAAAAAATCACATTGTTCCAAGCTCTGCTGATAAGAACAGCCCAGATGCTTGCTTTGGAAATGACCATTCTATTGATTTAACAGGCAAATTCCCACAGCTTGTGCTGCTTTTGGTCATTGGAATTCATGTATATATACCATTTTTTTAAAAAAAAATGCTCTGAGGCCAAATTTAAATAACAAAGCCTAAATACCCTAAAGTCACCAGGTCCTGTCTGATCTTGGGAGATATGCAGGGTGAGCTCTGGTTAGTACTTGAATAGGAGAACACCAGCAAATACTAGGTGATGTAGGCTCCATTTCAGAGGAAGGAAATGGCAAAGCCAGCTGTACATATTCCTTGCCTAATGAAATTCATGGGTGGACTTGAAGGCACACACAGACACAGACACAGACACGAACATGGACACGAACACGGACATGGACACGGACAGATAGATAGATAGACAGACAGACAGACATTTAAATAAGTTATTTGATAAGGAATCAAATAACACATACAAGTCATTCTGGAAAATGCCTCCCCCACAAAAAAGAAAAAAAAAAAAGAACCTGAATCCCCCCTCTTTCCATTAAAGCCCTTCATGTCACCCCTAAGCGAGAAATGAAAAACTATGTGTGAGATTTCCTTTGCAGATCAAGACTGAGTAGGCACGTTGACCATGTCAGGCTGCAAGATGAGTGATGGGCAGTTTCAAAGGCAATTAAGCTGCAAGAATACTATGATAGACCACACAGACACCTCCCTTCTTGTCTGCCATCCTTTATTTTTTGGGCTGCCTTGTGCACCTCAAGACCCTTTGTTTTTAAAGGTAACTTCGCACCAGTTACTTCTGTTTCTGCCCACCAGAAATCTTTAGTTCCTTATAAAAGTAGCTTAGCTGGGGACAGACAGTGGATACAAATAGTTTAAATGCATGCATGCATAAGTATGTAAATAAATGCAAAAAGTCTGCATAATGGTCATAAAAAATGCACTAAAAAACTTTTAATCAAGTACAATTACAAATAATTATGTGCAAATAGAGCAATATGCATGTTCGGCATAAGAAGCAAAAATAAACATGCATGTCATGAAAAAAAAGTTAAAAATCAATCCAGATTTCAGTGTGGAAAATGAAAACCAAGTCTTGTGATCTAATATTGACCCATTGAAAAAGATGAAAAGGAAAGCTGATGTCATGAATATAACAAATTCAAGACAAAAAATGAGAGCTCCAGATACAAAGAGTCAGACAAAAACAGCATTCTGCACTCAGGAAACAGTACCTTCTCTCCTGAAATTAATATTTCTGCACAGAAAGTGCTTGTCCCTGCTTAGAAAATGCTGTTTTCTGTGCAAATACATCATGTGTGAGTTTTGCAGGAAAAAAAATCACTTAAATTGAGCAGTGTTCTAAGACTGTCCCTGTTTCTCATAATAATAAGAATATTGCTCAGATTACATGTTGCTTTTTTTCAATTTGAAAATTAGAGAAGGATTACTTCTCTGGTGGCTAGTGCCCAAGCATGCCTGGTATTGGCACCAGCTCTGCTTTTCTTTCTACCTTGCTCTTTTCAACTACTGTACTATTCAAGTATGATACCCATATATGTATTTCTCTTTGTCCTGCTCTCACCTTTCTTAATTGGAAACCTTGTTGGGTCCCCTCTCTTATCTGTCTTGGAATGTTGCTGGGTTCCTAAATCTTTGTTTTATATTTCTTGATCTTTTCCAAACATACACCTTTCATCCAGGATCCAGCGGCATTGCTTGTGTACCAGCTTTTCCCTGGACTTTTAGATGTGTACATGGACCCAAACTAGCCAAAGCACAATGCCACATTATGAAGCTTAGTCTTGGGCGGATTGCAGCCAGTATGTTAGCATGAAAGTCACAGACACAAAGCAATCAAGGTTAGAACATGAACCTAACTTTATTAAATCTAAAGAGTTTACTGCACACTTCATTGCTTAATTACATTGCATTGTTCAAATTAGAAATACCATCTGTCTCATATTTTAAGGGACACCTAGTGTGGTTAGACCAGCATTTCAGATGAGCATAGGATGAAAAAAGAGTGCTTGTTGTTTCATCAAGCATGGTTTGTGCACTGGTTTTGTTCATTGTTTTCAAATCTGCTGCTTTTAAAAAAGGCTCTTCTATTTTGAAAATTGTTTCATATTTTATTTTATTTTTATTTTTTCCAGGAGACTGACCTGGAATCCTAAATGGTCTGGATTTGGCTCCAGGTTCTGAGGTTCCCCACATATTTTAAAGTCTGCAGTAAAGTACTATTGACAGGGAATGGCTTACAGGTTTCTCAGTCATCTTTGATTATGATGATGCCATAAAACAGCTACAGAATCTAAAAAAGGGTTTTGGACAGACCTAATTGAACTCAAGATTTGCACACAATTATTTGTACTTAGCGTGGTTTTTGGAATGTGCTGAATTTTATCAGGCCAAGAGAATCAGCTTGGAATATCCCCCTTTGTGTCTGAACGAAGTTGGCAGCATGAGCTTTCCTATAATAGAGTCGACTTCCTCAACTTCTTTGTTTCAGTTAGTCTCATAAGGAAAGACACAAAGTTATAGGAGATTCAAACTTTCCTATTCTTCTGGTGAATCCCTTCCTGATCTAGGCCTTATCTGCATGATCCAAAAGGCCCATTCCATCCCTTATTGTGCCATTGCCTGGCATTGCCCTGTTCTGATGACACAAGTCCCAGATTCCAGTTCTGATGTGAGCAGTCTATATGACATCTGGTGGGTTCTGCATGACAACCAGGCTATATCAGCCTTAAAAGGGAGTAAAATAACATACCTCTTGCTCCAGATCTTCTGAGAAGTCCTCTGTTCCCACATGGTGGCTGTCTACATGGGGTCCTGGTGAGCCAATCAAAATGTCCATTGACATTATGGGTTGCTCATTCTGAGGTCAGAACGAGGGGATCTGCAGGTGACCATTATCGGGTGCCTTGTTCTAAGCTCAGAAGTGAGTGGTCTGTGGCAGCAGTAATTCAGTTTGACACTACTTTAACTGCCATGGCTGGATGCTATGGAATTCTGGGATTTGTAGTTTTGTGAAATATTTAGCCTTCTCTGTCAGAGACCTCTGGTACTACAACAAACTACAAATCTCAGGATCTCATAGCACTGAGTCTTGGCAGTTAAAGCAGTGTCAAACTGCATTAATTCTGCAGTCTAGATGCAGCCCAAGACTCTGTACACACTAGACACATATTACACCTGTCATGAAGAGGCCATTGGGAGCAACATTTTCATGAAGAATGCTTTGAACATACATCACGGCCACAAATTAAACAGTGGGTAAATGCTACAGATCGAAGGACCAACTTTCTGTACCTGTGACCCTTTGAGGACTACAAGGACTGCCCCAAAACACCCCTTGCCCCTGAACAACAGAGGCTGAGATTCCACTTCATATTTTTGATCACTTAATAATAGTTCTGATTTGGGCTGCAACCTATTTAAAAGACAAATGAAGGCTTTCAGGAGTGGAAATTTGCCTCTTTTGGCCAGACAAAGGGTGGTGAGAAGAATTCGGAGGAATTAAAAAAAAATAGACTTTGGATGGACAAGGAACACTGTTAGAGGCTAAAATAGGGGTGTCGTATTGTCTTTTTAATAGATTTTTTTAATTGTTTATATTGTAGTTTTAATTATTATGGGATTTAATACTGTTTTAAGGGGGGGAGGGACTGCTTTTTTGATATTTGTGATTTTACTTCTGTAAGCTGCCTTGATTGGACACCCAAATAGGCAGGGTATAAATTATTATTATTATTATTATTATTATTATTATTAAATGTGGCCCTATAACTACATGTTATCCAGCCCTGATCAAAAAATATGTACCATTTAATATGGTGCTCATCTCCTTCCCCACCCCACAGTCCACACCATTGGCTTTGGCATTGCATAAAACCCAGATTCCACTGCTGAACACTGGCTCAGTTTAAACCCAGAGGTATACTGGCCGAATGGCTGTAATAAAATCTATCTATCTAAACCCAGAGGGTATAATGTGGGATTGGCTAATCAGACACCAGTTCCTCATTCCATCATGGACATATTTCCTCTATCTTTAATTCCACACAGCATGCCTCACTCTCATTCTCTCTCTCTCTGCTCTCCCCGAGGCAGAATTGTCTGACATAAAGACAGATTCCTTAGCTGATGTAAATGCAATCTCATCTCATCAAGGCCAGCAGAACCGACGTCAACTTGCGCCAACTGAAGATCAAGCCTGTGGTCTCTAAGAAACTGTGAACTTGTCTAAACCAGGTTATTCTTTCTCCCCTTTTTTGAAACCTTCAAAAGATTTCAGGGAAGGGGAGGAGGATGAATCATACAGTAGATATGTCAGCTTCGAGGTAGAAAAATAGGAGGGGGAAGAGGGGAGGTGGAGAGAGAAAGAAAGTACTTTGTGTGTGTATGTCTGAGTGTCTTTCACAGATGGAGGAAAAATCCTTGTGGGACTAAATTGCATTCAACATAATAAACTATCATCTTGAAACGAGTGCTCCAATTGAGTTTTGATGTAAACACTAATATTTTCTCCACTCTGCTATTCTCTTCTGGGGAGAACTCATGTATATTTCACTATGTGTCCTACCTACGATTGCTCTCATACATCAAAGAGTTCGAGGACAAGGAGCCTGATTTTGAAAACATTATTCTTTTAAAGATTTATCCTCTCATCTGACCACCTTCTCAGCTGAGAGAGACAGAGAAAGCTTCCATAAATTATTTTAATGCACTACAGTTAAAATACATGCACGGTATGCAAAGTCCCCTGATTCTTCCTAGCAAACACAAAAATTAGGGCTGAGACAAAACAAGGCAAGTGGTTTTGCCAGCTTTTTTAGCGATGCAAGGGGGGGAGGTATGCTTGCATATTCACTTACATTGCACTTAGAAAGCTTTCACTCTCACTTGCCGTGACTTCTTGTGCCAAGGCCCTAAATAGTTTATTTGTTATACTTGAGTGACCTGTCCTGCTTCAAACTCGCTACCAAATTGTCTAATAAACTTCATAAATTTATACAGGCAATATTTGTCCCTGTGTCTTTGCACATGTTCAGTCAGAACCTGTTCAGCCTCTGGTATAGAAGTATTTCAAGCAGTGGGTTAACACAGCAAAGAAACAGAAATGTTATTACAAACGTCTATCAAGCGTGTGATATTTCCATGTTGGTTTTACTTCACAGTTCTCTCGGATACACTTGTATCATAATATAACTTTTCTCAGAGCTCGGTCAGCTCACTATGCACCCCATCTCTTCCCACCTGGCCTCAAACCCTATTCAACTTTTTCTTAGCATACACACTTACCCCTTTTTCTCCCCATAGCTCTAATCCCCCTGTTTTCTCAAAATACCTATCACTTTAAAAGACTGATCTTAGAAAAAGGCAAATTAGAGTCCATCACCTTGCCTTGAGTGATGTCATCATGCATTACAATATAATTCCCTGTATAACACTGTGATATCATACCATTTAGTGCACTATCCATTTGGGATCATCCATGTGACTAATCCCAGATTGCCTTTAATACATTATAAAGGATTGATTATATTACGTTAGTCTCTTAAATAAATATACGATCACTGATTGGCTGGGGCCATTTTCATGATTTATCCATAAAAGATTTTGTTTCAAAGGTGACTGCTCACAAACATATAATTTTGGGAACAATTTCTTCTCCATCAAAACATCTTTACTCTCAAAAATCAATTTAAGCTTTTCTCTCAAAACATTGTCCAAAGATAGTTTTCAACCAACATAAACTCCACTCCTCTCCTTTCCTCCACTTACTTTTTCTAAAACTTTGGTAAACCATCTCTTATATTGCCCCAGAGATGCATATTCTTCCTTGCAGACTGATATGTAATGGCACTGTATGACTTATTCCTGGGAATTGCAAATAATTTCAGAAATAGGTTATTGCTGTGGTTGAAATCCCCTATTATCAGCTGTGCCCAATTTCCCTTTGAATGCTGTGTTGTCTTATGTTGGAGCAGATAGACTTCTTCTATGGCATCTTCCTTTCTCTACCCATCTCTCACATATTCAAATATTTACTATGGTGTGAAAAAATGGCAGTGGAGATCATCATATTTTCAATATCATATGTTGTTTTGACAAAAGCACATGTTTGGGAAGACAGATTTTCAAAATCAAGAGGAGAGCTCATCATCACCAACCTCATTCTGACTCATCAATTGGAAATAAGTTGTTGTGTGCCTACCTTCAAGTAATTTCTGACTTATGGCTACCCTAAAATAAACCTATCAGGGTTTTCTTAGCAAGTTTTATTCAGAGGGGATGTGCCTTTACTTTCCTCTGAGGATGAGATAGTGTGACTTGCTTGAGGCCACCCAGTGGGGTTTCCATGGCTGAGTTAGGATTTGAACCATGGTCCCCAGAGTTGTAGTCCAATGCTCAAACCACTTCACAGCACTGTCTGTCTTTCTAAAAAAAAAACAAAAAAAAACCCTACATTTGTAGTCAAGGGAAGTTTCCTTCATTCTTTCTAACTGTATGAGCCCAAATTATTGATCTTACATCCTCCTAACTCATTCTTTTACCCAGAGGAATAAAGTGGAATAATCTTCTGAGAGCACCTCATAGACTGAAGTCATCTTGACTGCTGTTTTCCTTTCATTCATTCTCTGCTTCCAGCTACAACTTGTAAGTTTAGGAAAATGTGGTAACATAATAATGACTGAAGAGAATGACTGGAAGACTGTGTTCAAGAAATCAGAAGAAGACTAGGAAGTACATCTATGAAAGAGCTAGACAAGGACTTAAAGTATAAAGATGTATCATTGAATACCAAAGTCAGATTAATCGATGCCATAGTATTTCCAGTTTCTATGTATGGTTATGAAAATGCAAGACTGAAGAAAGACAACAAGAGGCAATCAAATCATTTGAAATGTGGTATTGGGAAGGAGAAATCCAAAAATACCATGGAACTCCCCCCCCCCCCCCCCCCCCCCATAAATAGATTCTAGAGTAAATCAAGACTAAACTCTCTTTGGGCTGCAGAAAATAATCTTGTTTGACACCACTTTAACTGCTATGGTCAAAGCTATGAAATTCTGGGACTATAGTTTTGTGAGATAGCCTTTTCTGTCAGAGAGCTCTTGTGCCACAGTTACCAAAAATTTCATAGTGCTGAGCCATGACAGTTAAAACGGCATCAAACTGGATTGTTTCTGCAGTGCAGATACAGCCTTAGAAGCCAAAATGATTAAATTGAAGTTAGTGGCTCAAGTGGTTAAGATGCTGACTCTGTTGATTTCATGATCAGCAGGTTGGCAGTTCAAGGCCTGAGTGCTGCATGATCAGGTGTGCTCTTGTCACTAGTCCCAGCTTCTGCCAACCTAGCAGTTCAAAAGCATGCAAATGCAAGTAGATAAATAGGTACCACTTTGGTGGGAAGGTAAATAGCATTCTGTGCAATCATGCTGGCCACATGATCACAGAGTAGTCTCTGACAAGACTGGCTTAGTAATGGAGATGAGACTGCCCCCTATGGTCAGACATGACTTGACAACCTTGTCAACAGGGAATACCTTTACCTTTACCTTTATTGTACTATGAACATATCATGAGACAACATGACCCACTAGAAAAGACAATAATGTTGTCAAACTGGAAGGCATTAGGAAAAGAGGAAGCCTGCATTACAAATGGATAGACATAATTAAGAAAACCACAGCCCAGAGTTTGCAATATTTTAGCAGGGCTGCCAAGAACAGGTCATTTTGGATATTTCTCTTTCATACAGTCAATACAAGTTGAAGCCAACTTGATGACAATTAAAAACATCAACAAAAGGGTGATAGGATTGGGAGATAAGGATGCTACCCATTAGTAGTTCTGGAAATTGTAAAAAAGAGGCTAAATACAACAGTAGAAATAACTGGCAGAATAAGATGTTAAAATTAAGTCTCTCACCTTCCCTCCCCCATCACGATGGGTTAGTAATTCAAATGGCCTACAAGCATTTCCATTTTCCATTCTAAAACTAGGTGAGCCATTTAGACTGTATAGAAGAAACTGAAGTTCACAGTCTTCTATTACATTTTCCAATAAAACACAATATAATCCTCTATAATGGCTGGTCTTCAATTCTCTATCAGGCTTATACCAGATATTAAATATTAACTTTATCTGAATGGACACTGAAGAGAAAAGACTAACTTTGTTATGTCTTTGGCAAGGGGCAGAACTGAGGAAACAGCAAGGTAATTGTAAGCAATAGGAATTTTTCAAATGGCCTTAATTTTCTGCTATGGGAATTTTAGTAGCATAAGAGGGTATTTGCACTTTTGGCTGATAATAGACAGGAAAAACATAATTAGATATATTAGAAAAACCTAGTTTCCCTATGATGTACAATCATACCACCCGCTTGTAGAAAATAAACTTTAACAGATGTATGAAATGACAGACAGGCTGTGCACTGTCTGGTGCTTTACAGCTCAGTCTACTTAGAGAAGTATAACTTATCAAGCTCACTGGATTGCAACCTTCATGTCTATGGCAAACATTTACATATTGGTGTGTTAGAGAACTTTATCTCTACACAGAGTTCCTGAGAAACACCAGGAATAGTCAACTCATAATTTATCTATCCTACTCCTAAATATGAACAAAAAGGGGCCATTAAAATAAATAAATAAATAAAAGTGTCCCTGGATGGCATATGTTGTATACAGTTGGTCATTGTTATCCCCTGGGGTTTGGCTCCAGGACTTCCCCTGGACACCAAAATGGATACTCAAGTCCCATTAAATACAATGACTTAGTAAAATGGCACCACTTATATAAAATGGCAAAATCAAGGGTGTTTTTTTTTTAATTAAGCCATAGGTGGTTGAATCCATGGATAAGGAATCTCTGGGTACAGAGGGCCAACTGTATTAGTGGTTGGTGGCTTCAGTGGTACCACAGTAGTGTATCTGTTCTGGGTTTGAGTCTGTTTTGGAGATGGGCTTCAGCACCTTGGATAGCTCCTTCCATTAAAACCCTGATTCATCACCCTACTGATAATGAACCCACCAGCCACCATTGTATTATGAGATACATATGATGCATGAGAAGCTCCCTCTTCTTGACTTGGATTCTCTTTTTCATCTTGTTGTGACTGATAGTGGTTGTCCAGAGTTTTAGATAAGAGTCTTTCCCAGTCCTAGGACTGAAATAGGGACCTTCTGTATCCGAAACATGTGCTGTACCATCAAGCCATCTTTCCCTACTTATAGATGCCATGCTGTTTTTGCTCCTATGGTAATTTACTCAGGACAGGACCTGTTTTATAATGGTATCAAAGACCTGGAACTCCGGGATGCATACTGATCTGTTTCTAGACTGCTTCCTTCTGGGAATAAATAAGGATAATGTCATTTCAGGGAGCATTTGTTGCTCTCAGAGCTGCAATGTTTCTCTTCTGTAGACTTGTCTTTGCTATGTTTACTGCTGCTTCAGTTTCAATGCTCCTTTACTAATTTATGCTGCTATTCTTTGGTTGTAAGCCATCTTAAGGGCTTTCTCACAAGATCATAGGGTGTAAATATTTATATACTCCAGCATATATTGGTTGGAATCCTGTTGGTGACATTCAGATCTATAAATGTGTCTCATATGCACATATGTTCTTTTTTGGAGACAATTTTCTTGCTCTTTTGCTCCATCACAAAACCTCTCCCCCAGGCAGCTATCAAACTCTAGTAGGGGCTGATGCTTCTACTATTGCTGCTTACTGGTAGGAATGGGAGAGGGGAGGTAATTTGAACCATAAAGATATGGCTTCTCTGACCTCCTGGGGAAAGGAAAAGAAGTGCATTCCATCTGTGAACATGTCTTCATATCTCTTTCCTCCAAGTTAGAGTCTGTTTGCTACTTCATGATCTGAATTATCTCCTCTTCCTTCACACTGATAAGCAGCTTTTCCCAGGTCTTGAGGGCTACCAGGTTGGGGGACGACACACACAACTGCACAGGCTATACTCCAATGTGTGATCTCAGCCATCAAGAGAGCTGCATTTTTTTCCACCCAAACAAGGAAAGTGTCAACTGCAAGGATGGAAAATGTGTGGACCTCCAAATGTTATTGGTCTAAAATTTTCATCAGCTCCATAATAATAATAATAATAATAATAATAATAATAATAATAATAATAATAATAATAGTTTATTTTTACCCCACCCCTCTGTCGAGCAATCGGGCAGCTTACAAGAATTAAAATCCATACAAATCTAAAAATAAACATCCCCCACCCCTCCCCCCATTTAAACAGTATTAAACTATAGATCCAATTAAAACCTTAACATAATGTAACAAAAATACAATAACATGACAATAAAATAAAAATAAAAAAATAAAAACAATAGCCAAACAACAACAAACAGTGGGAGAGCCAAAACTAGAATGATAAAAATAGGCGGACTGCTAGGGCCAGGAATCTAGTCAGGAAAGGCCTGCCAGAAGAGATTCGTCTTCAC
>CM034702.1:23637991-23656095 GCA_020142125.1 Phrynosoma platyrhinos
AGGGAGGAGAATGGTTGAGAATGAATAAAGTCCGTTATAGCACAGAGTAATTTAGGATATTACTGCCAGCATCTGAATTACAAATCTACCTCTCATTACTGGCATGTTAACGGGGAAAGGCAGCTTCCCAGCAACATGCAAGGCAGAGTTTATTAGCATGAATTTGCATAATAATTATCTCTGCAGCAAGCAAAGGCTGTTGTGCCTTTCAGAAACCAACTTTCAATGTCAATTTGTGGTGTTGTCCTGATTGTCCCCCTCCTCTCCAACCACTGTTTTATTCTTCTAGGCACACTGACAAAGAGCAAGTGAGAGTAAGGGCCTTTGCAGACTGCCAGAAATAGTGCAAATTCAGTCCACTTTTAGGGTTAGGGTTAGTGCTAGGGAATCATGGGAATTGGTTTGTTTTTTTCTGAGACATTGAGACTTCTCTGACAGAGAGCTCTGGTGCCACAATAAAATACAGTTCCCATGATTCCCTAACCCTAACCCTTAAAGTAGACTCAATTTGCACTATTTCTAGCAGTCTGCAAAGGCCCTAAGTGGCACCGAGAGGTCAAAGGATGAGACTGGACTGGATAAGAGTCCCAAAGTATATGAGCCCAATCTAACTCCTATTGACGTGTGCAGAGAAGGCATGTTGCAGATGTCCCATAGTGCCCTTGAGCCCAAAGAGAAGACATTATAGCTGAATTTACCTGCACTGATCTAGTCTCTAAATCCAGTGGGCCCTCTGTATCCACAGATTCTTTATGCATGGATTCAACATCCATAGTTTGAAAATAATCAAATGTATACAGAGAGAGAGATGCTTAGAGAGTAATGAGCTCACTGTTAAGTGATATAGAGATGTAAATGCTAAATGCTATAAAAATTTCTAAAGCAAACCTTGATTTTGCCATTCTGTAATAAGAAACACCATTTTACTACACCACCGTACTTAATGGAATTTGAGCATCCATGGCTTTTGATATCTACAGGGGATCCTGGAACCAAACCTCAGCTGATACCAGGGACCCACTGTACTGCCCATGTATGCCGTTCTGCAGGGACTCCATCAAAATTATGTCACATTACCTTCATCCTGAAAGGGTAAGTCAAAGATTTTCAGAAACACATGACCTTGCAGGCACAGTGCTCTTCCTCAGTTGATTGGGGAACTAGCCAAAGGAAGGACAATTGGAGTCCGGAAAGAGAAACAAGGGATCTCTTATTGAATATGACAAGAAATTTATTACCCTCTTGAGAAACCAAGGCCAAGAGTTACTATGCTATTGGCAGAGGCTTGGGAGAAGCAAGAGATATTGAATGAATTTCACATAGCCTCCATCATCTGACACATTAAAACATGGACATGTGTCGATGCATAATCAGAATCAAGAGGGCAAAACACACAAGCTAGAAGAGGCTACAGCAGTTTGTTTTTGCAGACTGATTTTGCTTAAGCCTACTGGGAAGGGCAAGATGTTGCCACTCTTCTCCTCTTCCCCTGCTAAATTCATTTAGTTTGTTGAATACAAACTACTTTTGAACTCAGTTTGCAGCAGTTCAAGTGAGCTGAGGACAAAGGAGAAAGTGGGAGGAGGATAGAGAAACTGGGACATTTTTAAAGTAACTGAAAAAATGGGATGACAGAGGATTAATTGGACTGCCTTGCCAAACTGGGACAGGTAGAGAATATACATTCAAAATCCATGATATCCCCATGCATCCAGCAACACTGTTCCCTTCCAGTTCTCTACTAGTGATATGGCCACATAAACATGAGATGCCAGAATGTGTTCAGATAGATCTGGAAATTTAATTGTGGACTGCTAACTCAATATGATCAAAAAGCAGATGAAAAAAAAATGAAGTTTGTTCACAAAATGGCAGTTGCTGAAAGCATAGGCTTATGCTATATTCCAACCTACCTCATTCTGTGATTATATCCATATAGGAGTAGCATCACCAGCCCCAGATATTTGCTTGAATAAATGGGGAGGGCAGAGGGAACAGCAATATAGAAAGGAGATTGCTGAACTAAAACAATAAAGTATGGAGATTATTGCACATCTTTTAAAAAAAATTACCTCTCCTGAATTGAAGGTTAATTCATGCTTCACCCAGGTTCTATCACTTGGCTTTTGCAATGGAATCCACCATCCGAATACATCCCCACTCCAATGCAGTTCCCAAAACACACTCCAGTAGCCATTTTTCAAAATCAGAAGCTTCCAACTTTGAAAAAGGCCAGTGGAGCACGTTTTGGGACCTGTTTTGGAGCAGTGATGTACTCGGATGACAGATCCACTGCAAAAGCCACACGACTGAACCCAGGTGCAGTGTGAATTAGCCTTCAATTTGCGAGAGGCAAGCAGGGTTTTTAAAGATGTGTTATAATCTCTTATAACTGACATCAAAGTCTCTCTGGAAAAGCAAGTTAAATTATAACCATGTTTCCTCAACTTTTTACACTGAGAGGCTGTTAGGGGAGAACTTGGGCCTGTTGGTGTGAAATGTTAATTGTTACATGTGTAAAGCCTGTTTGCTTGGTCAGCTTCTACACCAGGCAGTCACTCAGCCAGCAAGCCATAAAACATATTGAGGTCAGCCTCAAACAACAACAACAAAGCCAATCAGAAGATAAGAGGGGAAAGGAAAGGAATAAAGAAAGGAAACAGATCTGCACAGCTGCCCATGATTCTGTTTAAATGCCCTTGGCCCAGAGGGTTTGGCTAAATGCATGTGTATGTACCTTCAAGTCACCTGTCAAGTTATGACAACTCCATAGATTTCATAGGGTTTTCCTAGACAAGGAATATCCAGAGGTGGTTTTTCCAGTTCCCTCTTTTGAAATATATGCAGGTGCAGACTTTAGTTGCAAAGCCTGGAATTATTCTTTGAATTAGCAGGGGAGACTAGATCTTTGGCCACCTTTACCCCTAAACACCCTTGCTCCTTCTGAAACCTAGCTGCAATCCTCAGCTTTTACCACGATATATTGTTATATCATATATACTCATACATAAGTCAAGAAATGTTAGTAAAAGTATTGAGCCCAAAAATCTGAGTGGATTTATCCATGGGTCAATCCAAGTACTCTATCTTAATTCATATATATATATATATATATATATATATATATATATATATATATACACATATATATAAAACCACTCCCTTCTCAGAGTAGAGTGACAAAAGTCAAGATCTTCATCCATCCTAGGAGAACATAAAAACACTGCTTCTGGCCTTTGCAAGGAATGCAGGAATGCCAGTGAAGGAAAATGATGGTGGTAATAACATTTTGGTTCTTTGGTACTTAGAGGGGGTTAGTGCTTCTTTATGGAAGTAGAGGGGGTCAGTGCTTCTTTATGTTCTCCTGGGATGGACCAAGCTCTCATCTTTTGCCTCTCTGCTCAGAGAAAGGGATTCCAGTGATATTATTCTAGCAACAAGAAATTGGACTTTTAAGGATTTGAATGAGACTGGAGATTTATTGGAGATTATTGGGGATTTATTCTCTGCAGAACATATTTTCTTTTTTAAAAAATAGAAAACAACATTTTTGGCACAGGATGAGAAGAATCCTGGACTAATGAGAATCTTCACAGTTCAGGACATAGTCTGGGGAAATTTTTTTCCATGGTTATTTTGGGTCCTGTTCCAGGATAAAGGATGCTATAAACTGAATTAATACATAAAAATAAATACTGTTTTGCACAAAATCCAGCCTTTATCAAGCAGAAAATAGTATTTCTCCACAAAAATATTGATTTATGTTTTCTATGCTGAACAGCCACATGCTAGTTTTGTTCAGAGGAAGTACTGAATTATTTCAATTCAATTCAAAGACACCAATAGAATTTACTTATGGACCTTATTACACGTGGCCCAGAAAACTGAAAATAAAGTGGAAACGAGGCATCCCGACAATAAACGGGAAATAACCCTTGTTTCCGCAAACGTCATTACCTTCATTGCGCTTTTACAGTAAGTGTATCGAGTGTCCACACACAAGAGAAAAAAAACCCCGTAAATGTAGCCGAAATGAGCCTCCTGCACATGCGCAGAGAGACGAATGCTCGCTGGAACCATGGCAACTGCGGGGAAATGCACCATCATACGTATTTGGTTATCAGACCTACGGTAAATGCGAAATGATTCCCGTAGCGCAATTGCAATTCCTGAAGAAACCGAAATTCAAAAGATCTCGGTTCTTTCCGCTTTCTGTCAGGGTTCTGTCGGGGTTCTGTGCGACATCGTGTGGAAACACAGAAAAATAATACATATTAGGTCGGGATTTTGTTTGGATTCTGTCTGGTTTGGGCCCCGTGTGATAAGGTCCTATGTGTTGACCCAATATTCAAACTGATTCAGTAGACCTATTCTATTTGATAGTAACTTACAGTATTATGGCCAATGTGGGCTTGCTGCTTGCAGTTTTTTTATGTCTTTGGTATCCAGCTTGTTTCTTTTCATTCTAGAGATGTTGACCATGAGAATTCAATGGACCTTCCCTTGTATCTTGCAATTAATTACAACTTTGTCCCAATAAATTTGTGGCGAACATTTCTCCATACAAACAGATTATCCTTTTAGCACCGCTGTGGAGATGTGCTACAACTAGGGATATTTTCCAACCCTGTACTATCCATGGGGACCTCACCAATGTTCTCAATATAATCAAAGTGACATGTCATCACTACCAGTTTTGTTTTTGCCACTTTCCAGCTATGGAGGATGGGTGGGAGCACTGGATCCTAGAAGAAGGCGTCATGTTTGATAGCAGTTTTTAGCAATTATAGAAACCACATTTGTTCTCTGGGAGTTTTTGGTGACTTCAAGGGCCACAAAATGAGTCCCCGGGGTCACATTTTCTCCACACTTATTTTAGCACCTCAGGCTTTAGTTCCATAAGGTTTCTACGCCAGACTTCTTCAATGATCTGCTAGGCCTTCTTAAGAAAACCTTATGAAGTTCATGGGGTCATCGTAACACAACAGGCAACTTGAAGGCACGTAGACATTAATGTGTATGCATTTCCTTGCTTATCACATGAAGGCAAGCCTAATCATGGTTTACATTTCTAAAGCTGCTAACAATAGCAAGAAAGTGGAGGTGCTGGCTGAATTTTGGCCAGTGTCTACTGGTGCCTAGCTCAGGACAACCCGGCAATAAAGGTCAGAAGTTGTCCTTTCTATCTTGCTGCAATGGCTATTCTTTTGGCAGATGATTGCTTTATTCCACCCAAAAGTAGTGGCCTTGCTACCTATGGTGAGATCTAGTGGCAGGGGGGAGGTGGCATGGCCTGTCCCACCCCATCCTGCTAATTTGCTTGCATTTTTCTGGCTGGGCAAGTAAGGCAGATGGAGGGGGCAATCCTGCTCCTCTGTTGGTGGTTTTCCTCCCCAGGAAGAAATCCTGGTGACAGAGCAGAAAGGAAGAGTGAGTATTTTCCCCTACTGCCCTAAGTGGGAGGAAGGCTCAACTGGGTGTCACCCCTCCTTTGCAGCATCACCCAGTGTGATCTATACCTCCTGCACCCCCAGTGATGTCACTGTTAACTATATTGTTTTCCTGTCCTTTTGAAGCACATGGTTGCCTTTTAACTGTTCAGTAGTAGAGAAGAACTATTAAACCTCTATATACATTTATAGCAATAGCAAGTACATTTCTATAATGCTTATCAATGGACTAGTGCTCCCTAAGCAGTTTACAATGTGTAAGCCAATTGCCCCCAACAAGCTGGGTATTAATTGGCATGCTGAGTGGACCTTGGAGTCCTCCAGGATTGAATGTACAATGTTGTGGCTGTGTTACTAGCATTTATCCACTGTGCCATCAGGGCTCAATCTATATTCTAAGGCCATCTGGTCCCCTGTCCTTTTTTTGGACAATGATCCCCATAATCCTTATCAATTGTTTTGCTTGACTGGGACTTATGAGAGTCATCGTTCAAAAGTTCTGGAAGGCACCTCACAAAGACTTGTAAAGAAATAGAATATAAGGAGAGAAACCCGGAGTTTAACAGTCAAATGATGCAAGTTACTATCACTCAATTTGTTTCACCTTTTCCTGCATATGTAAAGCGTAACGAGTCAGAACAAAGAATGGTTTTAAAAAGCAACAACCCACACACATTCTTGTTACTATTCACAGTGACAGATAAATCAAAACAATTTCTTTATCAGCAGAATAAATAATAAATTGGCATCAATATCAAGTCTGGTTGCTGCCATTAAAACTGCCAAGCTTCAGATCTGTGACAATATTTTATATCAAACACGTAATATCCCACACAAACCACAGGAGGGAGCTCTGCACCTTCCAAAACTACACATTTTAACACTAAAGCATCACTTAAAAATTATTTTTTTTTTAAACAGAACTTTCTGACTAAAAACAGAATAGACAAGAAGCCCAATCAACCCAGCAAAAACTACTCCCTTTTCTGATTACTGTATATAGACCAGGTCATTGCTTGTCACCAGAACACAAATTTATCAAGAAGAGAGATGCAGCGAATCTCTTAATTTATTGCTACAGACAAGGGTTCTGAAAAAAAGAACACATTTCTGTTGGTGCTAGTGGTTTTGTTTTTAATGGACAGCCTTAGTTTGACATTGGCTATTGGCCAATTTTCCAGTTCTTCCTCCCCTCCTCCATCATCCCCCTTCTACATCTCCTTTTTCCCATCATTTATTTATTATATAGCACTATCAGTGTTGTTGTTGTACAATGGTTATTTAGACCAGGGGTAGGCAACCTTTCCCTTTAAGGGCCAAGGGACTTCAGCTCTCAGAAGCCTCAGCCATGTTGGCCAATAGTCCCATGTTGGCCAATAGCTCCTGGGATTCTGGGAGCTGAAGTCCCTCGGCCCTTAAAGGGAAAAGGTTGCCTACCCCATTTAGACAGTTTCCTGTCCTCAGGCTTATAGTCTAAAACAGGGGTAGGCAACCTTTCCCCTTTAAGGGCCGAGGGACTTCAGCTCCCAGAATCCCAGGAGCTATTGGCCAACATGGGACTATTGGCCAACATAGCTGAGGCTTCTGGGAGCTGAAGTTCCTTGGCCCTTAAAGGGGAAAGGTTGCCTACCCTTGGTCTAAAAAGACACGACACACAAGGAAAAAGGGATGCCAGTTGGAAAGGAATTAAGTCCATCAGATTTGGGCTTCTCTTCTCTCCCTCTAAGGCCAGAGGAGTCTCAATTGGGAAGGAGGGAGGGCCTTCTATCAGCTGCTGTGCCCAGGCATGATGGTGCTGTGCCTGTCTGTTCTTCTCTCCCTTTAAAACAGTGCTTCCCAAACTTTGGTCCAACAGGTATTTTGGAGTCCTATAATTCCTGACTTTTGGCCAAGCTGGCTGGGGCTTCTGGGAGCTGAAGTCCTAAAAATCTGGACAACCACAGTTTAGGAAGCACTGCTCTAGAGGCTGCAGCAGAACTGGATCAATATATATTTTAGAGATGATAGTGATAGGCAAGCTTAACACAATGTTGGCATTTCACATAGTTCTCCAGGCTATCTCACAATTTAATAATTGTTTTATTTTTTTCCAGCATATGCATCTAAACTTGCAAAATGTGAATGTGACATGAGTTTGCAAACATGTACATTATATCGTCACATCAGAGCATCCAGGTTCACTGGGGGAGCTCCCCATGGGAGGGCAAGAAAAATAATTTGGAATGTGTGAGAAATAGACTCAGTCTTGAGCCTCTGGCATTGATTGTCCTTGACTTCATGATTTTTTGCATATTCAAGCCAAGGCAGAACCAGGAGCTGAAGGAGAGCAGATTTCGTAAGTCATAGCACCAATTATCACGTCTCCAGTCAGGCGTGTCAAAGCAGGAGAGATTGTCTTACACCTGCACAATTTCTGTCGGTAACACATTCTCCCCACAAAGCAATCAGTCAAACACCGAAAGCTATTTGCAAGCTGTGTCTGTAGCAAAGCAACATTCGGGCTTCTGAAAAGCATTTGGGTTTCAGAGATATTTCTCATCCTCTAGCCCAGTCACAGGTATTTCTTTCTAAGATACATCTGAAGGGTTTTTCAAGCTGTGGGGAGCAGGCTGAGATCCACCTGTTTTGTGGGGCCTTGACATGTTCCAACAGTTATTTCACCATACACAAATGATATCCAAGCAAGGTTCCAACAAAAGAAAAAAACAGAAGCAAAAACAACACCACAAATACAACATTTGCAATGGAATGGAGAGTACAAGTTTACTACTATATGTTTCTTTTGATGGTAGTGGGAGATCATTTCAAGACTGATAATGTAAGGATGGGAAGTAGACATGTTTGCAGAAGTTAAACTTAAAGCTTTCAAAGTTCTGAAGGAAACTGACTCAATACACATCTCCTACTACAACTGTATTTCTAAACGAATGGACAACACATGCAGCAGTGTGTAACCTATGAAAAAAGCTATACAGTGTATATTATAAAAGCAACAACCAAGCCAGCTAAAGCTATCTCTGTCCCATAACCAGATTAAAATGGTTCTAGTTAATTAATCTCATTCAGAGATGCCACCTGGAGCTGGAGGGGAGAACCACACTTTATCCCAGGGGTAGGCAACCTTTCCCCTTTAAGGGCCGAGGGACTTCAGCTCCCAGAATCCCAGGAGCTATTGGCCAACATGGGACTATTGGCCAACATGGCTGAGGCTTCTGGGAGCTGAAGTCCCTTGGCCCTTAAAGGGGAAAGGTTGCCTACCCCTGCTTTATCCCAAGAAAGGGATATTAAAAACTGGCTGATAATTCTCCCTTATAATGACATTCCATGAGGTTACACACACACACACACCAATAACATCCTCTTTTAAGGAGGAAAGAAACCAGTCTTTCTGCAGCAAGGAGGAAAATGAGTCCAATACACACATGGTGGCTCCCACATCTCCTTGTATCCTGTCTCCAACCTCAGGCTGTACTAAATGAAACATATTCATTAATATAGAATGATCAGAAGGCAAATCTACATCTGCTACACCTGTATCAACTACACTATTCAAGTCAGAGCAGATCTGAACAATTTTATCCACAAAATGTTGTTAAAATTCCTCACAGCAGCTGCCAAGTTGTGTACATGCAGCCCTTGTGGGGCAGAGAGTAGAAGGCCCTAACCACATGAAACAGCTCTTCCTGATAACACTATGCAGAGACAATGGTGCCAGAGAAGATATATTTCTTCATTGCCATCACAACTACTTCACTGTCTGTATCAGAATCTGAACCTGGGTCCTGGGAACTAGGCATGACACTGAAACAGTCCAGGCCATTTTACTGTGGATGTTTTGCTTAAGGAAGCTACATATACTCACCTAGATATAACTGTAACTCTACTGAAGGCTCACCCTAGGCTTTCTCTTTCTGCTGAAGCAACATTTCTTCCCACTTGTATAACTCCTTACCTTAAAATCTGTCTAAGCAACTGTCTCACTTTTTAGGGACTTGGCCTTATTATAATTCATTCTCTGTTTTGTCTTTCTTATCAGACTATGGATCTTGCCTTGCTTGGAACTGGTTAATTGAACTAGGACTTGAGTATACTTGCATATGCCTTCCTTCCTTTGCTAAAACTAAACAAATGTCTCTCCTATGGCTCAACTCCCATCTGGCTGAGATCACAGCCTGGAACTGAACATAGTGACACACGCAGTCCTTGAGAAGACAACTACTTTGGATCTACATCAAAGTTAGGAAAAATGATGCCATTATGATGCTTTGTACTACAAGTCCCATAAACTCCTGTGAACATGGCCAATGTTCAAAGATTGTAGGAATTGTAGTTCTAAACATTTGGAATGTTTCAACTGTCATACTCATGTTCTATAGATTCATTATCATCACTGCTAGATGATCCAGTGAGTGATTCAGCTTAAGGTGGTTCCTGGTAAATACTTCTTTTAAAAAATTCATGGTTCCCCCAAAAATGTCTAATTTAGGCATGGATCAGATCAATCTGATCTCATTCAGGTACTGATCAGATTCCACCTTAGGTCCCATGGTAGGAAAAAGGAAATATATGAAATGCATATATACATTTATACATAAATGAAGGGCTACTTGAGCACAATGGCTATGCCATGTTTCTTCAGATCATGAAGGCATTATATGCAATTGTACATGTGTTCACTGAGAAATATGCCCTACTGAGCTCAATTGGGCTTGCTCCCAAGCAAGTATTACTAGAATTGCAGCATTTGAAACAAAGAGTCGCAGGTTACAAGAACAATGGTCCACTGAAAGACTTCAGTAGTTCCCTACAGGCATAATTCATACTCTGTTACACTTTTATCACTTCTACCAATGAGTGTCAAGCAAGTGAGCAAACAGCTCAACTTCTCACTGTTTATTGTTGGCTGAACAAGGCTTTGATAGTCTACAATAATAAAAATCATAGTCATTTTGATCCATTATATGTAACTTCCCATCTCCCCCTCACACTGCATTCATAAAACTTCACATTCTAGGGATGAAACTTTGGTGACAAAGTCTCTTTTCATGAGGAAAAAAGGGTCTTGTTAAGGTTTTTATAAAAGGCAATTGAAAGCTGAGTTGTGCCTGACAATTTGTTGTACTGTAAGAGATATTGTATGCCAGGTTTAAGGGCTGGAGGAAGGGCAAGAACGTGCACAAAAAGTATTGGAGGGGGGAAGAGATAAAAATCACATTTTAAAAAAAAAACCAAAAAATCTATACACGAAGGAAGAAGGCTTTTTCTAAAATTCAGACAAAGAAAGTCATTTTGGAACAGGTGATGCTTTCTTTACAAGGCAGTGTTGCGTGGCGGCGTGTTTCCTTTTCAAGATTTCAGATGTTGTTGTGTGAAAAGTGAATTTCATTTTATCACAATCAATGGCTTTTCCTTGCTCATCACCACCTTTCAGCGGCCATCAGAATGCTTGGCACCACTCCAGGCATCAGGCTGCCATGAAGGCAGGAGATGCTCCCCTCAAATCTAAACAGGTAGAAGAACGAAACAAGAAAATGTCACCTACACCAGGGTAATTTCCAATTTCCTTTCTTCCCTCCCAACCCTGCCCCTTCCTATACTGTTAAATTACTTCCAGCTTATTTGTCTGGCTAGAGGTTAATGAAACACTAATGATGTTAATGAGCCATGCACTACCATGAGCTTTTTTTTTCCTCCCCAAGAAAGAGATATAATAGCTGTTTTCCTTCCCTTTTAATCTTTTTTGTCATTTGGGAATTACAGGCCGAAGCAATTAACAGCTCACACAGCTTTCTCTTCTCTTTCAGTCACAGCCCAGTGGGGCAAAGAGAAGAAGACTATTAAACCTGCTTTGCATGTTTCACAGGTGAGAGGCACTTGCAGGCCAATGAAATGTGCCATTCTGGCCAGGAGGCACAAATGCTAGCCAGTGGCAGGAGGCAAAGCAAAATCAACCATCTGTTGATGAAGCTGCCCTGTGGCAGCCAAACTACAGGAACTATCCAAGGTGCTGAAGAGTCACTTGCTTCTGATTAGACTCGATGATGAGAGAGAGGTACCAATGCACACTGATGAGTAAACTTAAGCAGGAAAGCCAAATGAACAAGGGACTCAGATAGCTCCTTGGCTCATAATGATCTTCAGGGCACAACACCTCCAAAGATCCCATTTGTAGAAGATTCCAAAGCAGAAAAGGCCATTTTAGAAGCATGTGCTTTCAAGTCACCTGTCGTCTTATGGTGACTCCATGCATTTCTTTCTTTTTTTATATAATACATTTATTTTATTGATGTTTGACAATAGAACAATCCCAGTATTCTATTTAATTATGTTTATTAATTTTATATATATAAATTATATACATTTCTTAATCTTGAGTACATACTCGATCTATTCAAAATAAGAACAATCCCAGTATTAACAATAATCCACCCCCTTGTTCCAAACTACCCACTCTCTTCCCATCCCTCCACCAATTCATACTACATAACAGAAATAATGCTCTGCTAAAACTCATACACCTGCAATTTCTATTCCATTTCTTTGCATCTCATTCATCTAATTATTGATCCAAAATCTCACACTGTCATTCGGTGGTTTAAATTCACCATTACATTGACACATAAAAGTAACAAATGGCTTCCACATGATATCAAAAAAGTCTTCTTTTATATCTCCTTTTTTGCTAGTCTCAATTTATAGGTATATAAATTATGATAGGACTCTGATAAAACTATAGTTAAGTTTAGCTGATTCACAATTGACAAATTCTCTAATTTCTTCCAAGTTTTGACAATTTCTAGTCTTGCTGTACATAACATAAATAATATGAGGTCTTTATGCAATAAAGTTCCCTTTCAAATAGACATATCATTAGTAATACTCCTCTAAAAAATGTACTTTTCCCCTTACTGACCTATCTATTAAAAGTGATCATGAGACCAAAGGCCCATGTAGACTCCATTAGTGAGTAAGGCAAGAGCCATTGGACAACGTGTGTTTATGCCTTCAAGGTGCCTGTCAAGTTACGACATCCCTATGAATTTCACAGGGTTTTCTTAGGCAAGGAATACTTAGAGGTGGCTTGAAATTGCTCTTTAACACAGTGACCCCTTGTTATCTGCTGCAGTTTGGTTCCAGGACTCCCTGGTGGATACCAAAATCTGTGGATGTTCATCCCATTACATATAATGGCATAGTCAAATGGTGCCACTTATATAAAATGACAAAATCAAGCTTTGATTTTTTGGAATATATATATTTAAAAAATATATTTTCAAGCCATAGATGGTTGAATCCATGGATAAGGAAACCATGGATAAGGAAGGCTGACTGTATAGTGTTTGATATTTCCTGGTGGTTCTACATCCCATACTAGCCAGGGCCAACTCTGCTTAGCTTTTAAGATTCGATGGGATCTGGTACTTTTAGGTATTTTGGTTGCAAATGACAGTGTAATTCACAAATTTGTGAATTTCATAAATATGAGATCCATCAGTTGACAACTTTAAACTGTTTTTAAAAAGCTGTTAAGATGGATCTCTTCTGGCAGGCCTTCCCTGATTAGTTTCCCAGCCTCAGGAGTCCTTTTATCCCTCCTACATTTGGTTTAAATGTTGCCCCATCTATTATTGTTTGTTTGATTATGGTTTGTTTTAATTATGTGTTTGAATCATTGTTTTAATGTAAAAATTGTTTAATTCTTTTTTAAGGAGTGGGGGGGGTGTAGGATTTGGATGGTGTTTTAATATTGTATGATGTTTTTAAATTGTTGTGAGCCACCTCAATTTCATGACAGAGGGGTGGGATATAAATAAAAATTTATTATTATTATTATTATTATTATTATTATTATTATTATTATTATTATTATTATGTGCATATACACACTCTCTCTCATATACATACTATCATCATTTTCAAGTACAAATTCAAATACATCTTTATCAGCTTGGTGTCACTGTATTTGCATGACATTTTGTTGTACATGTCAACTTATTCTTAATTCAAGTATGTTTGGTTGCTCCAGAAAACTGCTTCAGGTCATCAGTTCCAGAAATGATTCCGGTGCTCTTATTTCCCAGTGATCTAGTGTATGTTAAGACTCTTCAAGCTATTTCATCCATAGCCATCTAGACTGAGAATAAGTGGAAACTGGATAGACAGGGTTTAGAAACAAACATCTGATATTTAACATGAAAAAGTCACTCTGAAAGAAACTGTGGCAATATGGTTGTTGATAAAACATATTTTGGCATATTAATATATCTTATCTACCATGTTCATAGAACTGTATGCACAACATATTGTATCACGAGGGTATCAAAAAGGTTCTGATGACACACTGATTGTTTTTCCCAGGTGTGAAAATTATATCTGGAATAGAAATAAAATATTGCCCATTCAAAACTATAGTAATTCAAGAATCTAATTCTCACATATCCCAACAATATCCTAGCAATAGAGTCCCTGCTAAAATATCCCACCCCACAAAAAAAGAGTCAATATTGTATAGTGGATTGAGTGTTGGACAACAGTTTGAATCCTTGCTCAGCCATGGAAACATACTGAATGACCTTGCACAAGTCACACACTCTCAGCCAGAGGAAGTCAAAGCCAATCCCAATCTGAAAAAAAAAAATGCCAAGAAAACCCTATGATAGGTTTGCCTTCGGCTCACCATAAGATGGAAATAACTTGAAGGCACACAGTGACAATGGGATATAGTAAATGGGACACAGACACATTACAGCCTTTCCTAAAAAACATTACCAACATACTGATAGATGTGTTGATGCCAAGGGGCATGCAGCTAAATTATGAGCTGGCAGTTATAAAAGAGGGAGCAATATTCCTGCTTTTGCTTCCTTAGAGGGTATCTGACTGAATTTAAAGCTGTGCAGCTATGATAAGGGGAAGGAAAAGCGCTGGAGAGACCTCAAAAATTGCCTGGACGAACTAGGAGATAAGACTTTTCAGACAGACAAAAAAATTGCCAAAAACAAAACAAACCTGTCCTGATTTATAGAGCCTCATCTATCCATGACAATACCTCTCAGCTCTGGAGCCTGGATGCAGCAGTCGATGTTCCCATCACAAAATATCTGTTTTGCCCCCAAATCTATTTATCCAGACAACCTGTCAGTCAACTGCAGCCAAATCTCATGCTGACATGAACAAGACAGCAACACAATAGCTTGGTGGGCTTTTTATTGCCCTCCTACAATCTCCTCTTTAATAGTCACAGCATTTTTGACTAAACCACAATAAAGACGATTGGGGCCTCAGTTTCACATTTCCTTTGTTATCACCCTTTTCAGCCGGTTGTGTTTATTTATGACCATGACAAAGCACTCCTGCTAAAAATGTCATTAGAGTGGAATGACGCGTCTCTGATATTGAAGATGAAAATCACTGCAGACACTCTGCTGAAGCTCATTTAATGTTTGCCTACTTGTCTCAATTCTCTTTTTATGATGATTATTTTCATTGCAAAATGCTAAGCTCAGAGAGAGATGGGAAAGAGGAAAAGACACAGACAGCATTAAAAGATGACCGTTGTATGTCACAGATGGTGTGGGTTGGTTTGGCTTACTTCTTGGGCTACTTAGTGCAGATCTCAGTATGCACAAGCTTGTTGTGCCAGTTAAGAAACAAAATGGGTCTCTAAGCTGAGCAGCACATACTCTGTAACAGACTGACTCATTTGTGACAGGAGGCACACACTTCAGAATGAGATCAGGAGACATTCATTAAGAGTGAGGTCTAGAGGCAAAAGAGCTACCAGGGATTCCACATGTCCAGGTTCACATGAATCTGAATCAGTGAGAACTCAGCATGATCCCATGTAGGCAGAAATCGAGCAAACAGGAAATATTATATTGTTGATGTTGTCAGACATGGTTCTTGTGCAGGTAAGGGCAGGACAAGGCAAAGGTCACAGGTAGGGAGAGAGAAAAAAGAGAAATGTGTCAGTTACATAAAATGCAATCCAATATGTGTCTGCTCCATAATAAGTTCCAGAGTGTTCAATGGTCCTTATTATTTTATTGATCAAAACTTATTTTGGGCTTGAAATTCTCACTCTGTAAAACTATAAAAATAAAATGAAATGAAATTCCCAATCTATAAAAATAGTGAACAAAATGATCTCGAAAATCTATAAAACAATAAAACCAAGGAATAATCTAATCTTCAGGGGTGGGTGAAGTTGCTAGTGGGAGGATCTTACCTTAAATATGCCACAGACAAATAGTGTTTTGGTTTGGACTTCTTAGCAGCCAGAGAAAACTTTTTTTTGTGTAGTTCTGTTAAGCAGGCCAGTACAACTTCCTTTGTAATTTGGAATATAGTGCTTCATAATGAAGCTACCAACACTACCTGCTCCCAGGCCATGCTACCAGATTGATCAATCTCAGTGTCATTTTAAGTATATTCTTAAAGTTATAATTTCAGCAGTTTACATGTTGCCCAAGTAAAATCTATCAGATATACAGTAAAATAAAGGAAGTGTTTATTGTTTGTCCTCTCTGATGTACTTGAACAATAGGATTTATATTCTTTGGCATGTTCCACTGAAAAATACAGAAGTTTTGTTTTATTTTCCTCTTATTCCATCTCTATAACAATCATATGGGTATAAAGGGAGTATTCTGGGCCCCAAACCTCTTGAATATACATAGGCGTTGATAGACTAGAATAAACAGCAGGAACTGTGTTTGAAAAAAAAGAAGAAGAATATCTGTATATAAACTTCAGAGATTATTGCATGCCTTAAATAATACTCCTTACCTCTCCCTAATTTAACTCTAAATCTTGCTGCAAATGTGTTTTATTGCATGACTTTTGGAATGGAATCCAACTTCAGAGTAGATCCCTGCTCCAATGAGCATCCGAAAATGTGCTCCAGCAGCCATTTTTCCAAGTCAGAACCTTCTGATTTGGGGGATTATCACACTTCCTCTCAGATCCTGTTTACCTCTTTCAAATTAGAGTCCAATTCAGGCTGGAGCCAGGTCTTACCACACGGCTCCCCCCCCAAAAAAAAAAAACCATCTAGGTGCATCCCCTCTCCAATGTGAATTGGGAAACGCACTATGGAAGCCGTTGGCTGACAGAGCACATTTTCAGATGCTCATTGAATGGTGATCTAGTCTAAAGTCAGATTCCACTGCAAAAGCCATGCAATAAAACATGGCTGCAGTACAAATTTGAATTAAAATTGAGAGTGATAAATAGTATGATTTAAGCCATGCAATAATCTCCTTGGAAAAATGGCTGCTGGAGTGGGTTTCCCAATTTGCATCAGAGAAGGGATGCACCCGGATGTCTTTTTTTGGGGGGGGAAAGCTGTGCTATAAGACCTGGCTCCAGCCTGAATTGGGCTCTAATTTGAAAGCCAGGTCCAAGAGGAGGTGTGATAATCTCCAGAAAAGAATGAGACTGGAAAAAATGTAAGTTGCCCTAAGTAGTATTGTTAACGCCAAATAAAATAGACCCATTTAATCCTTTAAACAAAGACTCAAAATTTACATATATCATTTGACCTGAGAATAGCCAAAGAAGGGAGAGAGTAGGCAAGACAAAGAGGGCAACACTTCAACTAACTTCAGCTATCTTTTTCTACTACTTTGGTTCTGTAGGCACATACTCCACAATATAAACACAGTTACACTCCACTTCCAATAAATCAGACTATCCCTGGAATTCTATGACGGTCGATTCAGAGCTTTCATGAGGCAAAGCTCCATAACAGGGTACTGCTACCACCAGTAAACATACAAACCTTGTGGGTTCATAAGGAAATGAAAGGCTCTCCCTTTATCCCTATTTCCAATACCTTGGCCTAGGAGAGGTAGAAGAAGTGAAACTATCTGCTGGATTACATACCCTCCCATATTGCCTCCTCTTTTCTTTTTGTGTCATGGCTTAATTAGATTGTAAGACTGAGTGCAAGGAACTGTTTTGTTGTTCTTTAACTTGTAAAGTGTTGTATGTTGTGATGACACTATATAAATAGATGGTGCTGCTGGTGATGATGATGATGACAACAACAAGAATAATAACAACACTCATTAGCATCTGTAAAAATTAGGGACCTGCATCTAGAATGTTCAGACCTAAGTCTTTGTACTCTGCATTTTTGCACTGATGATGATGGTATTGCCCTCTGATGAAAAGCCCAATACCATCTACAAGGCAATTCAATAAACACAAAAAATAATAACAACCAATGACTCTCTTTTCAGTTTGTATCATTGTCACTCATTTGAATCAATAACTGTTCTATTTTGGCATAACTAAGGAGGTGTGCAGATGGGCAACTCTGGGCTGCCCCGGGAAGCAGCGGACCCCCATGCCACAGCCCTGATCCTCCCAAAAATAGTGGCAAAATGCTGCTCCATTCAGGGGTAGCGAAAGGCCACCCTAAGAGCTGGCACAGTGCATTGGAACGCTTTGCTGGAAGGGCGTCCTTTTAGTTACCTTTTAGGGGAATCAGGAATATTTAGAGTAGGATTTTTCAAGTTTTACGCTACTCACATCCCAAGGGCTTTTTTAAAAAGTAGTTAAAATAGTAATTGAGCAAGTAACTTCTGAAGTACTCATAACTAAATTGAGATGGGGCTTTCCTATGAGTTACACAATATATTACTTTTT
>CM034702.1:23664582-23677977 GCA_020142125.1 Phrynosoma platyrhinos
TATTTCCACTTTCTCCCCGCGACTCCCCATGTGATAACGTCCATAGTCTTCTTCTGATTTGCTGACTGCAGTCCTCATTTCTATCAATGTTTGATCCCAGGTATGGGAATTCTTTTAGTATTTCTATTTCTTCATTGTCTAGGATGAACTTGTGAAGGTCCTCCAAGGTCATTATTTTTGTTTTCTTTATATTCAATATTAAGCCTGCCTTTGCACTTTCTTCTTTGATCCCTCTTAGTAGGTGTTCCAGGTCTGTGAGGTTTTCTGCTAGTACTATGATGTCATATGCATATCTTAAATTGTTGATATTCTTCCCTCCTATTTTCACTCCTCCTTCTTCTGTGTCCAAGTCAGCTTTTCTTATAATATGTCCTATGTCCAAGTTGAACAGATAGAGTGAAAGGATACAGCCTTGTCTGACTCGTTTGCCAATTGGAAACCATTCTGTTTCTCCATCTTCTGTTCTGACACTAGCCTCTTATCCTGAGTACAGATTCCTCATCAGGACTATCAGATGTGCTGGCACTCCCATGTCTTTAAGAGTATTCCATAGCCTTTCATGATCTATGCAGGTAAAGGCTTTGCTACAGTAACACTAGATGCTGTCTTGATGCACAAGGCAGAAAATCCCTAAGCTACATCTTTCCATTTGTTGTTATGTGTCTTGAAGACAACTCCAACTTAGCAACCCCATCATAGGGTTTTTGTGGCAAGATTTCCTCAGAGGAGATTTGCCATTACCTCCTTTTGAGGCTCAGAGAGTATAACTTTTCCAAGGCCAAATAATGGGTTTCCATGACTGAGCAGGGATTTGAACACTCCCAGAGTCCTACATGATGTAGTGGTTTGAGTGCTGGACTACAACTCTGGAGATCAAGGTTTGATTTCCTGCTTGAGCATAACAACTCACTGTGTGACCTTGGGTCACACAAGTCACATTGGGTAAAACTCTCTCATTCTCAGCGAATGGCAATGACAAACCACCTCTAAAGAAACTTGCAAAAAAAATATATTCTATGATAGGTTCACCTTAGGTCACCATAAGTCAAAAATGACTTGGAGTTATGCAACAACAACATGAAGAGTCTTAACCCAACACTTAAATTACTTCATAATGCTGGTACTATATCTTTCTCCATATCTGGTGGTAAAAATACTAAAGCTTGATCTAGATTTTTCTTCTCTTTCATAACATCTTACATCTAGTACCCATAGGGGCTGCCTCATTTTGCCTGGTCCTGAAAAATTGTGACCTCTCCTTCTTTACAAAAGAAATAGAACATTTCTTTCTTAGATACCCACAATCCCTCTCAGGGACAGATTTGACAATCTTGTCAACAGGGAATACCTTTACCTTCATGAGGATATGAATCTGGTTGTATAATGGGGTCTGATTGTTGTTACTTTAAATCTATTTCCAATTTTGTGACAATGTCACTTGAGGCCCTTTCACTGTGGAAACACCAGAATTGGACCTGGATCATCGTCATGGCAAACATATGTTCTAGAGTTAAAATATGTCTTTCATGATCTCTAAATGCACTTTTTGTCTATAGTTTTTTTTAGGGTTTTTTTAGGTTAATTTCTAATAATAATAATAACAATAATAAGTTTTATTTATAGCCTGCCTCTCTGCATAGCAATTGAGATGGGTTACAGCATTTAAAACATAACAAGTTAAAACATTCCCTCCTTCCATAATTTCTGATTTTTCTGTGAGATAACCATATTCTTTTTATTTGTTATAATTATTTTAACTATGTAAATTTTAAGTGATTACTTTCTGGAATGTTGGTGGAGGCCTGTGATACGTTTTAAATAAAACTTTTAATATTAAAAAAAAAGGTCTCCTTTGGTTAGTCTATTATAGCCTGGGGATGACCTCCAGGGTTTCAGGCAAGGTGAGGGAAGAATTGTTGTACTGCCCTGCCAGTGCCACAGACTGAATCTTGGATCTTTATATGCCACCTCTTTGCTCTAACCTGGAGTTATCACCCAAAGTTTGGAAAATGTTTTGAGGAAGATTACAGTTCTCAGAATTCCCCCAAACAGGATGGCCAGTGACCATGCATGCTGAGTAATTCTCAGAATCATAGAATCATAGAGTTGGAAGGGACCTTCCAAGTCTATGATTGGAAGGGCCATCAAGTTCAACCCCTGTCATGCAAGAACATACAATCAAAGATGATCATCCAGAAATGAGTGAAATTATGGCTTCTGTATTCAAACAAGTAACATTTCCAAGCTATGCTTTACATAACCAATGAGAATTTAGGACTCTTGCATTCAGTTTCCAATTCACAAGTCATTTCATACCATCAAACTCTGAATATACTTGTTGCAATCTTTGATTTAATTTATATCCTCACTTTCTCCTGAGACGGGGCCCAAGGTATCTTGAGTGACCAGTACAAAATCAGAGCCATAACATCACTGAACATATAGATTTCCTTTAACAATCCTTTCTAAGGTGATACTGCAACTTCTGGCTAGATAGAAGAAAACTATTTAGGTTAGTCTTTGGACCAATTAACAGACGTATATTCTTCACATGATGACAGTACAAGGAATGTCTGTAACTCTGTGATAGAGATGGTCCCAGGCATCTCCAGATAAGGTAGGAAATCCTGGCATCTCCAGATAAGGTAGGAAACCCACTGCCTTTGGTAGCTTTTGGAAGTCAGCGTCAACAATTCTAGGCTAAATGAGTAGCACAGATTTGACTCAAAACCCCTCCAGATGAGAAATAAAAGTCTCCAAAAGTTTTGTTTCATTCAGGTACAAATTGATTATATTTTAGATGTCCACCTGATTTTTTCTTCATCCCAAAGTATTTCCTGGGAACTTACCAAGGACTTTTGAATTCCTGTTTCCCAAGTCAGTTGAAACTCAGTATTTTCCAAAATGAAATATATCTCTATGTTGCTGTCTGATTGTATTATCCTGGAATTAAGTGAAATGGCCACCACTAGTAAACACAACTATTGTTTCCAGGACACAGATGCAACAGAGATTAAGGGAGGGAAAGAGGAATCTTTACATCAAAACAAAGTGATCCTAATGTTCAACTAGTATAACATTGCTGAAACACTTTAGCACTTTGACTATAACTCCAGTGGAATATGAATATGAATTTCTGAAATGTTGCATGAGTCTAGATTTGACATGGGATCAGTGGTGGTAATAATGGAAGAACACAAGGGATGGGGAGATATTCCAGAAAGAGATTGGATGCAAACATGGGAATGTGCAGGTAAAATCAAAGCAAAAAGTACTGGAAACTCTTAATATGTCTAGAAACTTATTCTCCTTTCTGGATGAGCTGTCAGTCTAGTTTGACAGCCAAGTATTAACTCAGTATAGTAGTATATTTCTGTGGCTGACACAGCAGTGAGTGACAGGGATGTGTGAACACTTCTCAGAAACATTAGAGATGCAAGGGACCTGTGCATGCAAAAATGGGAACCACATCACATAGAGTGTGTACAATGTGAACATATCCTGAGATTTTCATACAAAATACTGAATGTTATTATTCATCAAAACTAAACAAATCTTGGAAGTCCCCTCATCCTGTAGTGAAGAAGCCAGTCAAGCAGAGCTGACTACTGGGAGGGGGAAGGAGAGAGAGAAGCAGCAACTAGGGAGGTTTAGTTTTTCCTGCTTCTGTTGCCAGAGAAACAAGCTGGAATTTGATTCCCCCTCCCACCACTTGCAACATGGCCAAGAATAAGTACAAATAAAGCACAGCCCAAGGAGAGGAAATGTGCAACAGGAGAAATGCTTGACTATGCCAGGTGTAGAAATTCATACAAAAAGCACCACACAACTCAGGTGTGTTATGCCCTGCTGTATGCTACAGTATTGTGATTGTTTGTGCAGTCATAAAGGAATGTACAGTGAGAACCACTTTGCCTTGTTGGAATCAGCAGGTCTATACACAACAGCAGGTACAGCCACCGCCAACAAAGACACAACACCCCTGTTGGTTTTTGAGTGGCATTTTTAATTTAATTCTATCATAACCTCTGTTGGCCAGAGCCCTGAACTCTGCCTGTGGTGTTGTAAGCAGAAACAAAGTGGGTGGACGAATACTTTGGAAAAGTCATTTTTATTTTTTTTTATTTTAGATTAGAGCTTAGATTCCCTCCCCCCTTTGATCTTCTATCTTGACTTTTCCATGTGTGCAAAGGCATTTAGTGAACTGCTAGGTTTATGACAAGATTAGCTAGAGAGGCATACAAATTAAAAGTGGGTGTCTTGGAGTATGTGAGGGATCTTATTGGAAACGATAAGTTTGAGAGAGTAAATACAAAGCCACGTGGCTTCTTATGGGATTGTCAAGACAAAATTTTAAATACAACACTTACCAAAGCAAATAAGAATTGTTTACAGTCAATCAGGTTATGGAGCTTTTAAAAAGTAGCTGGAAAAATCACAAGGTCATGTAATATACAAACACACAGCTTTTACATAATATAAGTGAAAATAAGTCATTAAAATTACAAAAAATATGTGAGAGCCAACATTGTGTAATGGTTTGAGCATTGGACTATGATTCTGGAGATCAGGGTTTGCATCCTGGCTCAGCCATGTAAATCCACTGAGTGACCTTGACCAAGTTACACCCTCTCAGCCTCAGAGGATGGCAATTACAAACCTTATTTGAAGAAACCTGACAAGAAAACCTTGTGATGAGCCTGCCTTAGGGTTGCCATAAGTTAGAAACAACCTGAAGGCACACAACAACAGCAGCACTAGTTAGCTAACAACAGTTTAAACAATACAGGTTAAAAACACTGAACAAGTTATATGAAAGTATAAAATATACAATTAAACAATCATACATTAAAACAAAAAATACTAAAATGCATTAAACTTTAAAAAAAAAGTTTTCAAAACCAGCACAATACATCATAAAGAGCCCAAACTCATTAATTTGTAAAGGCCTGGTAGCACAAAAATGTTTTAATCTGCTGTCAGAAGAAGAACAAGGACAGGGCAAGCCTGGCCTCTCTGGGAAAGGAGTTCCAAAGTCTGAGAGCAGCCATCAGAAAGGCTCTCTCTCTTGTTCCCACCCAAGAAGCTATGAGAAGAGATAGGGCCTTTTTAGATTATCCTAAAATCCTAATGGGCTCATACAGGGTGATACTGTCCTTCAAATAGCCTGGACCCAAGCCCTTTAAGGCTTTACAGGTTAAAATCAGCACTTTGAATTTTGCCCAGAAACAGACCGGCAGCCAGTGGAGGGAGTTGGGTGCTTCCTGTAGCCAGCCCCAGTTAGCAATCTGGCTACAGCTATTTGGCCTAGTTGAAGTTTCCAATCACTTTTAAAAGGCAGCTTCATATAGAGTGAATTACAGTAATCCAAACAGAATGTAACCAAGGCATGTACAATCAAAAGCACTCCTGGTCACTGCCAAAATCTGGACCTTCAGGCTCAGAGATGAATCCAGGAGTACTCCCAAACAGCAAACATGCATTTTCAGGGAGAGTTTAACCCCGTATAACACAGCCTGAATTCCTATTCCAAGATCTGTCTTTTGACTGACCAGGAGCACCTCTGTCTTGTCTGAATTAAGCTTCAGTTTGTTTGCCCTCATCCAGTCCATTACAATGGTCAGGCACTGTTTTAGCACAAGAAAGCTTCCTTTGAATTAGAAGGAATAGAGCTGGGTATTGTAGGCATACTGGTGACACCTGACCCCAAAACTCCAGACAATCTCTTCCAGTGATTTCATATTGATATTGAATAGCATAGGGGATAGGGCTGAATTCTGAGGAACTCCATAGGTCAATGGCCAGGGAACTGAACAGGAATCCCGCAGCACTACCCTATGAAAGCGTCCCTCCAGGAAAGAATGGAGCCACTGTAAAACAGTACTTTGAAGCCGTATACCAGAGAGATAACTCAGAAGGATACCATGGCCAATGGTATCAAAAGCCACTGAGAGACCCCGCAGAACCAACAGAAACATACTCCTCTTGTCCTCTGCATATGTCATCCACCAAAGCAACCAAAGCTATCTCTGTCCATTAACCATGTCTGAAACTAGATTGAACAGACAACAACAGTGGTATCTGCAGTATAGGCTTCCAGACACCTCTCATCTTCTCTCAGCCAATAAACCATTCACATTTTGAAACTATCAGAGTCAAATGCTCTTTTGCGCCCTGCTTTTAATATAAACTGCAGAATGATATATATCTACACTGACACAGAATATTTCAGAAAAGAGAAGAAAATGCATCTGACTAAACCTGCTAAATAAAATATCACTGCCCAATGTACATGCCATGCATGCTAACCATTCTCTCCCCATGGACCATTCTCTGTTACAATTTACGGAAAGGACGCTTTCACCATAAGCACTAAAGACCTGAATACACCTGGCTTGGCATCCCAAAAGCCAAAAGAAAGGTATCTCTTGTAATCACATTCTCCTTTAGAGAAGCTTCCTTCTCTTCCTTGGCCAAGGTTGTTTTATTGTGCACCATCTGGTCAGCTTCAGACGATTCATGCCACAGCGTAGTTGCCCAGATGGAAGGATTCTTTGATAATTCTTTGAAAAGGCTCATCCAGGCACTGCAGCTGGCATGGGCCAAATAGCTCTCCAGCTTGGAGAATTGTCAAAGCCAACCCAGATAACAGTCCATGTGTTGAAGGCTAGAGGGCTCCATCACCTAGAAAACACTAAATTGTATTTACTTGTGTTCCCCCCCCCCCCAAGGACAGAGAGAGAGATAGAAATTCAGGCACATGAAACATTAATTTATGCATCAAACCCCACAATCACTGCAAAAGAAGAAAGAGTCTCACTGATACCATTTATCTTAGAAAGGGAGTTTGGACTTGTCTGTAGCAAAAGGAATTACTCAATATATGGACAGCTGGAATCCCTTTTGAATTAGACCCAAATGTATCAGATTTCAGGTGTGGTCCAGAAGACATCAAATTCTGCAGCAACATCATTCACAGTTGACTTTCCATGCAACCATCCCTCTGTGACAACCCTTTACTCCCAAAATAAATCTCGAGAAAGGGATAATAGTGGGAGAGGAATCCTTATGGCAGTCTAAGAATTGGGCTTAAGCAAGGATGTACAGATGTGAATTCAGAGTCACCAAGAGCCCCATTGTGTAGAATGGGGATGGACAACCTCTGGAGAAGCTGGAACACAACATGCTAGCTCCCCTCCAATGTTAAGTAAGACTCCACTAAGGATTTCCTCACTCCCCCCCCCACTTCCAAAATTCTGCTTTGTCAGAATAAGGCAGTCCATAGAGGAAAATCACCACCTACCATTAGACTTTTCACATTCAGAGACTCTTTTTGCATGAAAATGTTGGAGGATGTATCCGATACAACATTTTTGCACAGAAAACTGTATTTTTCAAAAAATCTCTTTTGCAAATAAAGTTGTATGTTTGTATGTATGTGGATGGATAAACATCATCATCATCATCATCATCATCATCATCATCATCATCATGCTGTAAGCAAATAAATCCCAAAATAGGAGAAAAAAACTTCAAAAATTATGAATTATTACAGGTACACCTGGAAGCCTGGAGACATCTGCCAATAAAAAGCAACCTGTATTGCCTAGCATTTAAAGTTAAGGAAAAGGCAAAAAAAAAGAGCACCACAATAGTCAGGGAGAAGTGGCTTGAACCAGACTAAATAGTGGCCCAAAGCACAATGAGGGCACATCATATCAAATAGAAATAAATATGGAACTTGTGCTACTTCTTGGTAGTAGGGCCTCTTAATGTATCAGGAATTGCCTGACTACAAACTCCTGGTAATTGTCACATTAGGACACCCCTGATCAAAAGATTTACAAAAAGAGGCCATGCCATGGTTGTAGTTTACCTCTAATAGCCCTAAGGATTACTGTGAAGGCCAACTTGAAGACATTTGCCATTCTTAGGGATAAAATCCTTCACTAGGTTTCTTCTTAAAGGAATCAAGGCAAAAAGTATTTAAAAACCACAAATTTTGAAAGCTTATTCAAAATTCAGGATTTATTCTGCGCAAACTTTGCATGTAGCTGCTGTGACAGAAAACAGCATTTCCCATGCAGAAAACAAGATTTCCTGCACAGAAAATAATATTCCTGTGTAGAAACTTTTTTTTTTTTTTTTTTGCACAGAAAATGCTGTTTTCTGTGCAAAACAACAACATACAAATTTTGTGCAGAATAAGTCTTGTACTGGGAAGTTTCCCTTCAGTTCAGGATTCTTCTTGTCAGGGTTTCTCAGCATTGAAAAAACAAAGATATTTTCAGCCATTTTTGAATATTACTGAATATTCTTTCTAGCTAAACATTGCATTAAGAGAAGCCAACCTGAGTCAGACATAAACCTTGCTTCAACAGGGCAGTACCACACACCATATCTGAAGGGAGCAGACAAGCTTAAATAATAATAATGATAATGATAATGATAATGATAAGTTTCATTTCTAACCCGCCCCTCTGCTCAGCAACTGGGGCGGCGTGCAACAAAGTTAAAACAGATAACAATTTAAAACTCCCCTACTTCCCAATCCCTAACCCCCCCCTTAAAACTGAATTAAACTAGTACAAATTAGTACAAAATTAAAATGGTTGTGCAAAATAAAATAAAATAAAATTCCACAGGACAGGCCTTATGGTACTTATACCTTGCCACCATTCCCCACCATCTGCTGCCTGATGTAAATACCTCTTTGTGTCCGATGGTAGGGCCAACTTTGATGGCCTCTGTCAAAGCTTTGCACACAGAGAGATTTTTTTTCCAGACAAGCAAGCTGATATATAAATGATGATAACTCAGATACATGTGAAAGGTTGTTCTTCTTGCTAATGATTCACAAGGGATTCTCCAAGATGATCCAGGACAAAGAACCTGACTACTCAGCCATGAAGTATAATCAATAGTGAAGAAGATCAACCCTGAGCATTTTTGAGCTACCTTTGCTGGAGGCAGCAGTCCACCACATGATGAAAGCTCCACTGTATTGTATCCATGCAAATTATTGTCCATTATGTGTTGAAAGCATGTGCATTAATAACATATCCAATGGCCCACTATTTTAAAAAAGAAAAAGTGAACAAGAGAAAGACACCACATTATTTTGTATGCTTACCTACTGGAGAGTATCCAAAATCCTTTCTTACAATAGCCCTATTATCCCCCCTTTCTTTCTTAGCTGCTGCCATCTGCTATGTGTTTTCTTGAAAGACCTGTTCTTTCATTGATATAAGAGATTATTTTACATTTGGCATATACAAACATAAGGGAAGCATTAAATTCTATGGTTAAACAATTATGGAATGCACTTCCTTCGGATGCAGGGATGACCACCAACTTGGATGGCATTAAAGGAAGATTAGATGACTGCATATAGAGTAAGGCTATTAACAGTGACTAGTTATGAGGGCTATTTACTATCTCCAGTTATCAGAGCCCTTATTCAGGATGCTGAATAATAGTTGCTGAAGGATATAAATGAGAAAGTGCTGATACACTATTGTCCATTTAGCAGGCTTCTCACAAACAGGTAGTTGAGAACAGAATGTTTGTCTTATCCAGCAGAGTTTTTCTTATATTGTTATGCATTAATACAATTAGCATCATCAACAACAGTACTCTTTTTGGTTTGACATAGTGTGTTAATGGAAGTTGTAAATTCTAAAAAGACAGGAAACTGCCACATCTTTCACAAGCATGGTATTTAGGCAATATAGATATGATACAGTATCTTACCCTATGGATAGTGAAGTCAGTGTAGTGTAGTGGGTATGAATGTTGGACTAGGACTCCAGGACATCAGTGTTTGAATGCCCGCTTGATCTGAGTGAACTTGGCCAAACAATAACCTAAGAGGAAGGTGATGGCAACCCCTTCTAACAACAAATTGTCTCATGAAAACCCCATGATACTTTTCCTTAGGGTTGCCATAACCCAGAAATGGTTTGAAGGTATGCAATAACCGTGGTTAGGCCCAGCATCATCACTGCCACAGTGCTGGAGTTCTGTCAATGGGAGAATGGTAGATGTCTATCCCAGATTTTTCTCTTCAAGTGGTATGTTAGTGTATGTTGTACAATACTTCATCTGCATAGACTCCTCAAATCCATTCAAGTGGACTCAAGAAGTCTATGCAGATGAAGCTATGGTACAACTTATACTAACATACTACTTTAATACACAAGCGTGCACACACACACACACACACACAAAGGAGGGGAGCATTCAAAAATATGATTACCTCACTTCCCCTAAGAAGTGTTATAACCCATTCTACCAGCCGTTCTTTTTCATTCCTATTTTTATAGCTGTTTATATCAATCAGGCCATTAGGCAGGGAAGGAGAAGCGTGGGCAATTTTTCCAACTGGTATTTGTGTTAATAATGTAACAACCAATTCACCCCAAACTCAGCTTTTCATCTCCTTGATTATACAATCTCGAGACTGCCATAACCCAAGTTTATGGCATTCCACCCCACCTCGTCCAAACCCACCCACACCATTCATTCCCCTTAAAAGTAATGCTCCATCCTACTACAGCCATGTAGTTAAACTGCTGTTATACGGCACCCCAGAGGTGGCCTTGTTCCATGCTTGGCCAAAGTGATTTAGAGTGGTAATTTGTGAAGTGCTTTGGAATCCTCTGGGATGAAAGGCACCACATAATATTAATAACTGGTCTTATTAGCATGCAGAAGGATGGCCCAATATACTGCAAATGGCTTCCCTTCTCCTTTCTCTTTGCTACTGATCTCCATTATGTTGAAGGTCCTGTTGTCTTTGTCTCATACTGTATGTTGTTTTAATCTCCCCCCACCCTGTAAAAAATAAACAATATATCACTTTAACAGCAGGCATTTGGAGGAGGTGTGCAGGAACGGCTGTTGCTTCTGCTCATCAGTGGCAGCCAGGGAAACTAAGAATACAATGAAGTTTACTTCAGAACAGCCCCAGAAGAATATGTTACTCACTCAGAAGGGAAGGGGGGAAGAGTCAGGTAAGCAGAATGTAATTAAGCAAACTGGATTTCTGCCATGGATTACAGATGCACAAATGCACAGGGTGGTAGTGGTGGGGAGAGCAAATTCTGCAAATGCTTTCTTTACCTGAGATAGAAAAATCCCTCTTCATTAAATACAGAAGGGTTGCACACATAGTTAATTTGGCTTACCAAGGTGAAGTAAGGAGATGACAGGAATGGACCAAAGGGCAATAGCACTTTTTTTCCAAAAAAAAAAAAAGGGGGGGGGAAGAGGGAGGGAAAGGGTAGGATTACAAAGCTACATACAGCCCTTCTACAGATGGCTGTAAAAAGGTCAAATGTATCTCTGTACTTTGCTCCCTTCTCTTTAGGAAATGCCACTATTTACAAATTTCAGTGCTTAGACAGCAGGGTAGCTTTGTGAATGTAGTTGGATTGTAGTAAGATGACAAAGGCTGTGCAAGTCCCCCACTACCTTTTGATTCAGAACCTGGTTTGGTGGTTTGGATCCAGCCCCAACTCAGTGTAGGTGCATTTTGACTAAATCTGAACAGTAGAAACAGGCTCACTTGGACCACCCTGAACACTCATACCTCTCAGGTCCAAAACACACTGCAAAAATAATCCAGTTTGAGGCTGCTCTAACTGCCCTGGCTCAGTGCTAGAGAATCCTGGGAATTGTAGTTTATTGTGGCACCAGAGCTCTCTGGCAGAGAAAGCTAAATGTCTCATAAAGCTACAGTTCCCAGAATTCCATAGCATTTAGCCAAGGCAGTTAAAGTATTCTCAGACTGGATTATTTCTGCAGTGTGTTTTGGACCTCAATGGGGCATGAACCCATTACCACAAAAACTACAACCCTTTACACATTTTACAGAGTGTGAATAGAAACCAGTCTGCCCCCATTTATCCCTACAGGCACCATGTATCTTTGCATTACTGCAGTGAAGATGCTCCATGATTAAGTTCGAACTAATAAAAATAATGGTATACTGCAATTGATATGTACTTTTAATTATGAGTCTGTAATCAAACTTAAATTTAATAGCTAGCTTACTCAACTAATATGAATGAAATGGGCAATAAAATAATAGAGTTTGTTTTGCTTCACAATATGAATTAAATGTTCCATATAATAACAGCTGTGTGAATAAAATTAATGTGCATATTGGCACTATTGCATGCAGACAATGAGACACAGTTCTTTGAAAAGCTAAAGAGAGAATTCTCTCTCTCTCTCTCTCTCTCTCTCTTAATGAATTTCATTGAGAAAGCAAACCAGTCACTTGACAACAGCCGATGACGAGGGGAAAAGTAGTTTCACTATACAAATCACATACAGATTTACACATCATAGACATATTAATATTAAAATGGGCAAATTAGCTTCAGTGATCACAAATAGTCCCTTTCCATAATTGCTATGACTGGAGAATTCTGGTGAACATTTTGCATTCCTCTGTCATCCCTTCCTTTCCTTCCAAATAACATACACTTGGCATTTTTCTTTTATGGCCATACTAGAGAGACATCACTTGGCTTTTCCTTCTTTTTTTATATATCCAAATGTCAGGAGCAGTATCATCCTGATCCCCTCTGCTGGTGGACTGGGTCAATCTGATCCAATCTGGACCTGATGTAAATCGGCCTAAAAAGACCTGATTCGGTTTATTAGGCTGAATTGGTTGCACAGTCCCTTTGGTTGATTTAAGTCCTAGCTTAAAAGAGATAGTGGCATGTGGTCAGTACATATGTGAGCTCCACTCTCTTTGTCTTCATATACTTGGCTGCTGTTTAGACATGGTGTTAAGCAAAGTAGAATAACCTTGTTAAGGTCTCCCTCCAACATAGGTGACTGAGGGCATCAAACCTGAAGAGAATGTGTTAGGATCTGAACCCAGGGATGGGAAAGAACAGGTTAAAGCAATACAATTCTTTGTAATTTGTTATTTTTTCCCCAATAAAGATGATACAATGGTGGTACAGTTTGAAAACAATGGCACAAGTGGGAACAATATTAATTGTCTTTGGGGTAATGAGTAAAATATTCTAGTTGGGATGTAGCCACACTGAAATATTTAAGCAGTTTGACAGCACTTTAACTGTCAGGACTCTGTCCTACAGAATCCTGGGATTTGGTGAGGTATTCAGCCTTTTCACTCAGAGATCTCTGGTGCCTCATAAACAACAAATCCCAGGCTTCTGTAGGATAGACCCATGGCTGTTAAAGCCATTACTACAGTTTCTTATGTTAATAATTAACATAGCAATAATGTAACATATTAAAATAAATCCCTACCCAACATTAACATAAAGAAATTAGATCTTTATGCTAAGTAATGATTAGCAAACTATGGGGGGTTGCAAACTGCCAGAAATAGTGCAAATTGAGTCC
>CM034702.1:23685789-23697762 GCA_020142125.1 Phrynosoma platyrhinos
TTCAGTCTACATAGAAAGCTGGCAGTGAATAGTTCCAAACAAAAAGGCTTGTATTGTGAGGGTCATTTAAAAATAAATAAATCTCAAGCCCCCCAGTGCCCATCCTCTTCGCTTCTTCTCTTGGCCAGTCTATTACATTGCCTCTGTAGCTGACTGATTGTTAATATGCTAGGACTGGAAAAATCATCATTAATTTCCCTCTAATTGATGCGTGGGAATATCTGGAACCCTCATTCACTTGCCTGCATTTCTCTATAAATATATGATGTGACAGGTTAATTTGAAAGTGAAAAGTTAAAGTTCTTCTCAGCAAGCCAAGCAGAAGCTTTGCAATGCAGCCCCAGTGTCTACTCATATGACGCATAATAGAAAGAGGTCAACATTAGGTTACATCCTTCTTTATTATTCTAATTCTGTTAATTTGATTTCTCTCTCTCTCCTCTTCCTTGCTCATCTTTAGAAGACAGTAATAAAATTTAACACTCATTGTCCATTATCTGGCAACCAAAGGTGATAAGGAGCAAAGGAAGGGGAAAGAAAGAAGAGGCAACAGTGGGTGACAGGTTGCCTTGAAATTTATGTGGCCTTGGTAGCCTGACACATAGTCCTTGGGCTGCATTCCCAGCCCCAGAAAACCCCTCAGGTTCATGAAGGAGTTATTCTGTGGTGAAAATTTAAGGTTTTGTTGTTGCTGTTGTTGTTTTGTGTGTGTAAAACCTGTTTTCTGTGGAGAAAACTGGTTTTCTCCACAGAAAACTAGGTTTTTGGTTTTTTTTTGCACAGGAAACCCATCTTCTCTGCAGAACATATGGTTTATTCTGGGTGGGGAAATTCCCTGCACAATACCTCTTGTGCAATATTTTGAGACATTGAACACTAGGAGAATATCACTCAAAATTCACACTGATCCATTATTCTTCTTGACAGGGGTTCCTAGCTGTCAGGAAACATGCTTTTTTTTAACTTGTTGCTGTTACTGTTGTTGTTGTTGTGTGCCTTCAAGTCATTTCCTACATATGGCAACCCTAAGGTGAATATCATGAGGTTTTCTTGGCAAGATTTGTTCAGAGGAGGTTTGCCATTGCCTGGAAGTGAATAACTATGGGTGTTCCTTCCGTCACCTAAGCAGACTGCCAGAAATAGTGCACATTAAATTGAGGCACTGCCCTGGCTCAGTGCTAGGGAATCATGGGAACTGTAATGTATTGTGGCACCAGAGCTCTCTGACAGAGAAGGTTCAATGCCTCAGAAAAAAAATACAATTCCCATGATCCCTAGCACTGAGTCAGGGCAGTGCCTCAATTTAATGTGCACTATTTTTGACAGTCTGCAATGGCCCTAAATATTCTTGCCAACACTAAATAGAATACAAACTAGTCTGGCCAGTCTATCTCTGTCCAGGAACAGCTGTAGATGGTGAACAAGCCAAAACTAGGGCTACCAAAGACTCAAGCTGAGAAAGCTTGATTCAAGAGTACCCTTAAGCTACACGCATCTTTCAAAGAGCTTGCAAGCCTGTCTAGAACAATCTATTTAACAACTTTCCAGAAATCAGTACCAATTTATTGGACTTCATCCAGCTCATTAATTATACAAATCTTGTGAAGAAGAATTTTATTTTGCCTGTCTTGAACATCCTTCTGTCAGTTTATTGGATGACCTTAAATTCTGATATTATGAGCAGAGGAGAAGAACTTCTCTGTATCCATTTTCTTGCCATTGGATTCTGCTTAAAGCAAACATTTTGAAGCAAATATGGAGGTTCCTGCTTGGAAGGAACCTCAAAGGCATTTTGACTGAAAGTAGATGGAAAATAATTTTATTTATTCTCTTTGAAAGATTTATGTCTTCGCTTTCAATCAAACAATCCCAAAGGAGGCTTGCGATAGATGAAGATGATGTCTGAGAATAAAAGTACAAAATAAATAAAATGTCTGAAACCAGAAGAACAATCCGAATGAATAATAAATAGGGATTAGGGATGGATTGACCTCCCACCACTGCATATACATTCTTGAATCATTTTGTTTTGCCCAAGTGGGGATGTTTTTGATGGAGTCTGTTTTGAGTTCTCAGTGAGCTGGAGTAGCAGTATTGGTCTTCCCATTTCCAAATCATTTGAAAAATATTGTTTGTCATATCTGCAGTTCCCTACCCACCTCAAATGGTGCTAGCATCATGGAAATGGCAATAATTTTTTTTAAAAAAAAAATTTTTTCCCCAAAAAACAAACAAACCCTACACTGGGCATTGGGTTATTCATTCCAAATATTCAATTAAATATCTTGATATGTCAAGAACATGTTAAATGGAAAAATACATCTTTTGCAACATAGACTTTCTAAAATTAGATGTACGTGGTAGCCATTGTTTACCATTCAAGGTCCAGAAATGGGTTACACAAAATGTGAGTAACTTAAGAATCATTTGTGTAAGTCCTCAGAATTAATCTTCCCTGTAAACAATGGGGCCCACCATCTGTGCTTTTAGCTGGGACTGTGCATGATTCAGAGAGCATATGTCTTACCTTTCCCCTATCATCTTTTATTTCCAGCTGTTCATGTGAGAACATAAATGGTTCCAGCTATTTGGCTTCAATATCCCATTGAGACTAGAAGTAAAACTAGAGGGATGTAAGATGGATGGGCATGATTAAACAAAAGGATTCTCACTGAATATCCTACAGGGCAAATAGCCATGAATGTTTCCTCCACACTCTTCTGGCAAATGACCACATTTTAATCAATCATGGTTGCACTATTTGATAGGAAACAAATACCGGAAATGGAGAACATAGGTTACCAATGAGTTTTTTTTTTTCTCCCTTCAGATTTCACACTGAGGCTGTTAAATGGTTAGCAATTCTTCTAGCTAGTGTTTGGTAGCAGATGTTTGCAAATTACAAAATTCTCAAATGTGCATTTCCTGCTATTTTTACTCCCCTCCTCATACAGATACATTTCCCAACACATTTTCCAACATGTTTTAGCACTGGACTATGACTCTGGAGACCAGGATTCAATTCCCACTCAGCAAGAAACCCACTGGGGACCTTGGGCAAGTCACATATCCTCAGCCTCAGGGGAAGGCAGTAGCAAATCTCCTCTGAACAAATCTTGTCAAGAAAACCCCATGCTAGGTTCAATTTAGGGTCTCCATAAGTCAGAAGTGACTTGAAGGCACACACCACAAACACATTGTAATTCATGACCATTTAATTCCTTTTACTAGCCTGTTTATGGGTCACTTTCAAACAGGCAGCCACATTAGCAAGAGTATGGCTATGTCAGGAAATTCTCCTTCCATTTCCTTCCAAAATTTCCAACTCTGCAAAGTGTTAGATATTGAACATCTTTCACACTGAGAATTCTTCTCTTTGCTGTCTTGACACTCCCATGCTCACTTTTCTTTGGATGCCAAAACTCTATTTCTAAATGCTCAACTTAAGTTTAAAATCACTGTGGTTCTTGAAATGTGGGGAAAGAATGACCCCTTCCAGAAAAAATTCTTAATGAGACAATAATTTAAAATTTCAGTGGGAGGAGCAGAATTCTTTTTGGGGGAGAGATCCCCAGCCTCCCCACCCTTAGTGGGTATTGATACCTGTGGATATCAATTGTTTCAGGAGGAGCAGGAAAGGGCAGAAGGTGGAATCTCACAGTACCCTTAAGAGTAACTTTTATATTTTAACATAAGCTTTTGGTTTTTTCATTCTGCTTCTTCAGATGCACCAATGAGTACAAAATTATTGCCAAAGATATTGAAATAGTTACATTGTTGTGGGGTCGGAATCAAAGTGCAATACAAACTGATGCAAATTGTGACACTGGCCATGCCTGGTGTGGACAAATCAATCATGAGAACTGTAATTTATTGTGGCACTAGAGCTCTCTGACAGAGAAGACTCAATGTCTCAGAAAAAAATATAATTCCTATGACTCCCTAGCACTGAGCCAGGGCAGTGCCTCAATTTAATGTGCACTATTTCTGGCAGTCTGCTTAGGCTATTAGTATCTGTTGTGGTTCAGGATGTGTGCACATGTTTCTCTTAGGAAAAGAAGTGGTTATGAGGCCAAAGACCCTTGTAGACTCCATTACTCAGTAAAGCAAAAGTCATTGGGCAATGTGTTTTGTGCCTTCAAGTTGCCTGTCAACTTATGGTAACCCCATGAATTTCATAGGAATTTGTTAGCGAAGGAATACCCAGAGATGATTTTGCCAGTTCCTTCCTCTGAAATATAGCTACAACATCCTATATTCATTGGCAATATTCCATCCAAGCTCTAAACAGAACTGGACCTGCTTCATTTCAAAGATCACACATGATCTTCTTCTTTTAGGGTATTTACGATATTTAGACCTTCATTGGACAACAGTCTTCCATATATTACTTTCACAACACAATAGAAGAACAGCTTCCATGGATGTGACCCTACCACCACCAGACTTCTAGATTTTCCTCCATTTTGACATCCTCAAATGTCAGTCCCAAGACCTTATCTTCAGTATAAGTGATAATTAAGAACAATAACGAGCACATCAAGAGATGCACCAGTGTTGCCACCAGACCCATGAATCATGACCAGATCTTCCCATACACATGATGGCATTTGCCACTCAGTGCTACAGTCAGAATTGAGGAGATTGCATTGGTTTTATTTCTATTGGCTGAGGAGGAGCTTTGTGATCTAACTAGGGATGTTTTACAGGCTGCCATTTCCATCACTCTTGCTGTCATGTGCTAGTGTGAAAAGTTAATGGAATATAAGAAATTTGGCAAAGTTTACAATAACATTAAAACATCAGACACAGATTTCGAAGCAAAAACATTTAGAGCACAAAGTAAAATGTGATATCCATATGCAAGTAAAGCCAACTGTTATGCTTGGGGGGTCTAATTCCCCTCCTAGCACAAACCCTGTAAGCTGCAAGCAGGAAAAAGCACATCCTGCCTCCATTAAAAACATCAAACATTTTTTTCAAGGCTGTTTGAGGTATGCAGGGACCTGCTCCCCTCTTTCTTTTTGCTGTGATGGGCACCTCTTCCATTCTCTCTCACCTCCCTGCCACTTCTCATAAAATAGAAAGATATCAACTGCCAATTTTGAGGTAGAAAATGTTTTATATCTATTTTACGTTATATATATTTTTGATTGTCAGCCATTACAGTAATATCTGCTTTGATTACCAAATTAATCACTAGGTTGAAAAACCCATTACGTGTAATTGAGCCCGACAGTCATGGGCACTCCATAAGCACTCTCACTTTGTCTCTTGCCTTCATTTCACTGACAGATAGCTATATCCCAAGCCAGCCTACTCCCAGAGAAGGGGGGAGGCTGATTTTAAAATTTCGTATAGTTTTTTTTTTCTTGTTGAAGGGGAAGGGAGAGAGGTAAGAAGGATGCTTTGTTCAGGCTTGATTCCTAATTGTGCCTTACATCAATAATTCAGAGATGCTGTGAAGATTATTATATGGATGCCATATGAATTCTGCAAGTCTGGATTTGCAAATACCTTTTGTAGACCTAATTTACAAATGTTGCAGAAGATACAGTTGGAGGAGGAATGTTGCAGTCATTCAATGGTTCTATTCTAATTAGGACTAACCATAGGATTTAGACCATTGTCCACTGAAGGAGACAGATTGAAATTTCTTGATGGTAGGCCTATATGCATGGGCAGAATACCTCAGTCCAACCCTGTGGCATCTCATCCATGGTTCTGGCTCATTCTCACCCCCAGTTCACCCCCCATTATCACTTGGACCAGTGTGGTGAAGGGCAGGTTCTCACATACCCACTTGCCACTGCACTGGGGAGCCGCCATGTGCCCCCTTACCTGCCACTGCTACGGTGTTTCTTCTGAAGGCTACCACCATCCTACAAGGGCATAAATGGGGCATTTGGATTCACCTATGTGGCCAGGCACTCATTTCCAAAGTCACAGGTTGTGAATTGGGACTTCAGAGGAAACATAGCAGCAAGTAAGGGGGCATGTGGCTGCATGGTTTGCTGACTGTCATGACTGAGTTTCAAACTAGTTAAACAGCTAGTTAAAAAGACTGCACTAAAGGCCTCCTTTGAGCCTGGGTTGTGTCATAATTGGTTTGATCTAGCCAATCCTAGCCTGTATTGTCCCTTATTTCCTGTATTGTCTGTACAGTGGGACACCTTCTGGCCTGTGTGTACACTCCTGGTGCCAAACTTTGCAGTTTATTCAAGCTCAGAAACAGTTTCCTTTTTATCATTGGTTCCATTTTATATGAAAGAGCCCCAGTATGGCAAAGACATTCAGGGATCAGCTTTCCATCCCAGATGGAAAACTGAAAAGATAGTATATCAAACAAAACTCTTTAAAACTACCAATTATTGAATTTTCCACATGAAAGCTATTATACACGAATCTTCAATGTGACAGCATACAGAACAAAAGTTCAAATACAAAGACTAGATATAGCATCTGCATTGTCTAACAATAAATAAATAGTATATCTTATTGTATGCTTTCCAACTCCAAATCCTGACCTGAAAATTCCAGTGGTCATTTCAAAATCCATTATGCTATCTCTTAATCTCTGAAAATAATCATGTTCACATGAAGAAACATTTTGTATTCCCACAGTAACTACTTGTTTATAATAGAGCCTGTATGCCAACTCATTTGGAATGTCTATGTGCAAACATCAAAGTATATTCCTTCTTGCAAACCCTGCACCAATATGTGGAATCAAACCAAGCTGGTGCCAAACTGTTTGTTCTCATCATTCATGAATGACTATTTCTATGCAACAGCCTTGAAACTGCAAAACTCATGTTGCAGTGCAACCTCAAGAGCATTAATTCAAAAGAAAGAAAACCAACATGTAAAGGACTGACCTACAAGGTTGAAAGAAAAGCCATGCAAGAACAATTAGCAAAAATTACAGTTGGTTTATTCCTCTCCCTCTCCCCGCACCCCAGGGATCCTGCATGAGGTGAGGCCAGTTGCTTGCTACTGTTACTGTTGTTATGTGCCTTCAAGTCTTTTCTGACTTATGGTGACCCTAAGGTGAAGCTATCATGGGGTTTTCTTTGCAAGATTTGTTCAAAGGAGTTTTGTCATTGCCTTCCTATGAGGCTGAGAACAAGGTCACCCAATGGTTTTCATGGTTGAGCTGGGCATCAAATCCTGGTCAACAGAGTTGTAGTCGAACACTCAAACCACTATGCCACACTGGCCAGTGCTTAAATAACAACAATGAGCACTTCAGGGTGGCAATTCAATATTTGTTATCTCTTAAGATTTAAGAAGCTGAGAGACTGTCTACTACTGGAGGTTGGTGGCTCTATTGCCAATGGAATGGTGAATTCCCTCCAGGTTTAATGAAATCTCTATGGTGCTCAACCTATTGGAAGGACAGGATGTAGAACCATGAATAGCTCCTATGAAATCTGGACTAAAAGTCAGTGCAGATTGCCCACTGTCCCACTGACATCAGAGACACTAACCTTCCCCACTGCTTTAACTTGCAATTGGATTCATTGTATAATAATGTCATAGTATGAAAGGCTTAGTGCCCAAAGAGTGTGCATTGCATAATGGTTTTTGAATCAGTCCCTAGTATCTCAGTTAAAAGGATCAGCAGGCAAGGGAAAATCCTGTTGCAGAGACCCTGAAAAGACACTGGCAGTCTGAAGAAATCATACTAGATTACATACAGAGTTTGGAAAAGCTGTTATTCTGGAACACAACCCCCAGAATATGCATGACCACTGGCTATGCTGGCTTGGAGATTCCAGAACCAAACAAGGAAAACAATAGCCACAGACTTTTACATCTCTGGACTAGCCTGCTCACATATAAGGAGGTTTCCTATTTTAAAAAGTCCATTTCCAAATAACCCTGCTGTCTGTGGTGAGTCGGGTGAAAAGTTGGGTCCATGCCCCACTAAATCCAGGCAAAATTAAGACCCTCTCTTCAGCAAAAATGCATGCCTTTACATGCTTTAAGTACCAGGTGAATTTTGCATTCTCTCAGACTTTAAAATAAATGAATAAAGATTTTATGATACTGATTTTATCTGTAGAAGATCTGGTCATTGTTATTGTTCTGTTTTGATTTGGTTGGCTGCTTTTTGGATTGTTTTTGCATTATCATTTTTATTACACAGCACTCAATCTTAGCCATCCATGAAATATATGTATTGATGAAAGGTGGTTATAAATTTGTAAAATAAATATATCCTTCTCCAAGTCTGAACAATGGAGCTGTGAAATAGAATGCGTCCATGGATGATGAGCATTAAAGATGTAATATTATTTTTTAAGAAAATAAAGAAAATAACAACACAAAATTTCTTTTTTGGATTGAAACAGGTCATCTTGACACATTTGGAAAGGCTGTTGATAAATGGCTACTCCCTGCAACATCCAGTGCAAGAACAAGACAAGGGGAAGTAAAAGTGAAGTTTCTGCATTTGCACAAAAATGTGTGTTTGCAAAACTAGCATTCTTTTCTTTTTTTGGAAAGAATTCATGCACAGCAATGTACAACATTGGCTGATTGATGAAAAAGACAGAAAACATACTTTTGAGCTTTAAAACTATTGTGATTTTGAACAAATTTTGTAATTTCTGTCATTTATACAACCATTGTTCTTGAAAACAGACATTTCTTCATCTTTTCATCTTGAGAACATAGAGAAAACTTTTTGCAATTGCTTGTTCTAGTGCATGCGATTATAAGGATTTACATCCCTAAAAGCATGCTGGGCAGGTGGTGCTTTTCCTAGGAAGACTCAGAAATAACATCTGAGTCATTCTGCTGAGATTGAAAGCTACGTTTTCCAGAAAGCTAGAGATTTTACAACTACAGGTAAAGTGTTAAATAGCTTAGAAAAGCAATCCCACATGCTGTTCCCAAGCAAGAGAATGCTCATTTTTTCTGCTTGAAGAAAACAAAATGGATGTCCTTTCTCTTCATTAAGTTGTGTGAAACGCTAGTAAATGCATTTAACCTGGATTCACTCTAGCGTAAACTAAGATCCTAATTGAGTTTTTCATCACCTTTTCCTTTAGCTATCTAGATTCTATGAGATTAAGAGACCACTGCCCTCTTGTGGATGGTCTACTGCTTAGGCAGAGTATTATATTTTATTCACATCCATACTCACATCCAATTGTATTCAATGCCATCTTGAATAGAATAAGAAGTGAAGTAGTATTGAGTCAGATAGCACATCTATCTTAGTTCTCTCTACACTGACTGGGGGACCTTGGGTGAGTCACACTCTCTCAGCCTCAGGGGAAGGGAATGACAAATATCTTCTGAGCAAATCTTGCCTTAGGGTCACCGTAAGTCAGAAATGACTTGAAGGCACACAACAACAACAAAACACTGACTGGCAGCTCTTCTTTGGAACAAGAAGTCACCAGCTGTCAATGGTATGTGGAGGTTAACAGTGCAAATATTTTCTAAATTTAAGTTCCATAGGCAAGAATAATCATATATATATATATATATATATATATATATATATATATATATATATATATATATATTCTTATTGCAAATACACAAGTCCAAACAAAACAGACTATTTGAATGTTGAGACTTATTTTGTGCAAAAAAAAAAAAAAATGTTACTTTTCCCTTTCACATAAAATGGCATTTTCTGTACAGAAAACCAGTTCCCTGCATAGAAAATGTTCTCTGGCCAGAAAAGCTATTTTGGTGCATAGAAATTTCTGTTTTCTGTGCAGAAAACATGTTTCCTGAACAAGAAATGGCCTTCTCTGTCCAAAACAAAACATACATATATATTTTATTTATTTTTTGCTCAAGAATGAATCCAAAACTATTATCATATGGTCAATTTGTAGAGAAACCAGCTCCCTCCTTCTTCTCTTAAAATTCTTTTGTGTTTTAGCTAGTTAGTCCTTAGTACTTTACTTAGTGTTAAGTATTTTATTGTTTTAGAATGTATCTACACTGCGGAAATCATACAGTTTGACATCACTTTAAGTGCTATGTCTCAATGCTGTGGAATTCTGGGATTTCTAGTTTTGTGAAACATTTTGCCTTCCTTATCAGAGAGCTTTGGTGCCACATCAAACTACAAATCCCAGAATTCTGTAGCATTGAGCCATGACATTTAAGACAATGTCAAACTGCATGATTTCTGTAGTGCAGATACAGCCTTGGTATTTTATATTAATTTTAGTTTTATATGTACATGTTTTATTGCTTTATTTCTCTTCTTTTTTTGTTTCCTCTTTTTCTTTATACAGTTCTTTCTGAATATGTATGGTTTTGGTTGTGAATTAGATTGTCTGTGTTAAAAATAAATACATATTATACTTATGTGATGCTTCTCTTGAAGGCTTAAAACAAATCAGCTTAGAACAGAGGTGTTTTATCATCCAAATTTTCCTCTCTAGCTCTTAAATGAGTCCTGAAGCTCTTTAAACATAGAAATCATGCCTCTGGGAATATATCAACATTTCAAAATCAGTTTGCAATGGGGTTCTGAACAAAATGTCATAAAGTGCCATGAAACTAAACGTTCTTTTTCTGAAAATGTCAAGCCAAACCCACCATCATCACAACAATAAGGGATAGATTTAAATTGCAATAAACTCCCAAACATCTCATTTCACTGGGGTTTCTTTAAGCTGAAAGAAAAGGGGAGGAAATGGGGAAGTATGGGATCGAAATGTCAATTTAAAATGATAAATTGTGTTTTGTAATTTCTCCCCAAAGTATATTGAATTTTTCTTCCTCTCTGTTTTACATTCTCCTTTGACAATACGTTCAACCAAACAGCATTGAACTTTTCTTCTGGCAAATTATGAATCACACTACTTGAATTCTGAGGAGGACCTTCTTGACTAGCAAATGCCATCAAAATGTAGTCCTTAATCATTTCTTGAAGTTTGTCTCCAAACAGCCTCACAAGAAAATCCTTCAGTTGGGTGGGGTGGAGAGTTTTTAATGTCTCCTGCATTGTCTCTCATCTGCATGTATAGAACTATGCTTTCTCCTTCATATCTGAAACAGAATGAGATGGATCTCAACAGCACCAAGACTTTATCATTAGTGATAAAGTGACCCTCTGAGACCTTTTCTTCACATTTTACGATGAAGTGGCCTAATTCATGCCTCCCAAACTCAACAAACAAATGGGAAAGTGAGCACGCTTTGGTTTCTGTACTTTGAATTCTATAATACAAGTCCATGTTGTTGATGCTTTGTAAAACAACACTAACAATGTTTACAGTAAGGAATATTCCATACAGAAAAGGCATGTATTTTGAATAATGATTAGGAGAAATTCCATATAAAAATGCATATAGATTTTTGTGCAGATTTTTAAACATGATGAACTGATAAGGAAACATGACTGAATGAGCGTACAGTTGGAAACATGAAAAGGTAATAGAAAGATAAAGAGATCCATCAATACCTAGTCACCATGCCATATAAGATCTTGCTGTGTTAGAGGTTTTGAGGGAGCAGGGCTTGTTTCTGGAGATGAAATTGGGTGTCCATTTGAGAAAATAACCTTTTCTCTTCTGACACTACAGAAATCCTATTCAAGTGTAGTCTGGTGGAGTCCATTTATACATTCTGAGAACAGGACCCTCCAATATGTTTCAGTTGTATACTTTCTTCTATGCATTACAGAGGAAACTTCCATAGCATGGAGATGACTGAACTCAAGTAGGCTTGCTATACAGTGTAAAACCTGGAAGATGAAGACTCAGATTTTAATGGCAGACTCTATGTGGAACACAGTTTCTACTGCAGATGTTCTGCAACATCCTATAGAAAATAGAAATGAGGACAAGATAGAAGGGGTACAGACAGTATGCATCACTCTGAATTTCCCAAACAAATATGTGCATAGCTCAGATGAAGAACAGTGGGGGTATATCAACACTGCAGAATTTTACACTACTTTAACTGTCATGACTCTAGTCTATAGAATCC
>CM034702.1:23697862-23767987 GCA_020142125.1 Phrynosoma platyrhinos
TACTCAATATATTGCACAGGCCATCCATAGTTAATGTAGACTAGATTACAACAGTCACAAGGAAGAAGGGGGAAAATATCCTTCTATAGTGATGTTAAAGCAAGATTTTGCTGGAACGCAGCTTACACTATTCCTCAACATTGATCACACTGTGAAGTCGTAGGCTTTCATTGCCAGCATCCATAGTTTTTTGTGGGTTTTTCAGGCTGTGTGGCTATGTTCTAGAAGAGTTTCTTTCTAGAAACTCTTCTAGAACATGGCCACACAGCCCAAAAAACCCACAAAAACTATTGATCACACTGGCTAGCACTGCTTGGAGGTGTAGTCCAACAACATCTAGAGGACCACACTATTCCCACTCTTATGTAAAAGAAATGATAGTCAGAAATCCCTATTGATCATCCAGTGATCTACTTTAAAGGGTCACTCTACTGTTGCTTGTGTATTGTGTCTTAAATTAAAATTGTAAGCCTGTGAGCAGAGGTCATATTACTTACAAACAGTTCTGTGAAACTTTCTGGTAAGTGATGGGTTATACATATTGCAGATAAGAAATAAATACTTCCTTTCCATGCCCTCATCCAAGCATTTGTTATTTATTTATTCTTCATGTTTGTATCTTCCTCGTATCCTCCTTGTATCTTCCTTGTATCTTCAGTCAAATGCCTCTTAAGGTGGCTAAGAATCAAATAATGAAGAAATGGGAAAGAAACAACAGGGCAAACTAACTAGAAATCAAACTGTAAAGTCAAGGTTATGATTCTTTCTAACAGAAAGCAAGGAGGAAAAAAAACTACATTTGCTTGCTTCTACCAGCATTTGAGATGTGTTGTCTGTCTGTCCAGGCCATGTTTTTTCTTCAATCACTTCAAGCAATAGAGCTGTCACTTGCTGCATTTTCAGATTTGCAAACCTTATATTTCATTCAGCTGGCAGATCTTGAAAAGGATGAGTGAAAGTCTGTGGTGAGGAGCAAAAGGGGAAGGAAATCAATACTCCACAGGAAGGTGGAAGATCTTTTCCCATTATTTTCCTATGACATCAGGTACCCAGGGATTGTCAATACAGTAAGCTCTGAGCTATTGCTTTCCAGATACTAGAAAGTTGCCCTTGCTGTTTTCCCTCACCCCACCTTATTCTAGTTATAGAAAATATGATGAGAATGCCACAAAATGGGAGTAATAATAATAATAATAATAATAATAATACATTTTATTTTTATACCGCCCATTGGTACCCCAATCCAGGCAGTTTACAGCATAAAAATTAGCATACAACGTAATTGGTTTGGCTGTCATGGGGAAGAGTTTTAAAAGAGGATTGAAGGGAAGAGAACTAGCAAGGATCCACAGATAGAGAGGTTCTAGCATAACAAACAGGAATGCAGTGGCATTTTATTATGGGTGGCTGTGGTCTTTTTATCCCCAGTTGGCACTCCCCTGACTCAGATGAAGGGTGGGCTCCCCTCGTCATCCAACATATATTCAGAGTAAAGATAGTACTCAATAAGATGCCTTGTTCTTTCTCTAAATGCCAACTTCAAGAAAATGAGTTTTTGGACTTACGGGGAGTGCTCCAATTGTATGTTCCTGCATGGCAGGGGATTATACTGATTAACCCTTGTGATCTCTTCTAGCCCTATGATTCTCTGATTCTGTATCAATGTCTATGTCTAGCCCATATTGATATATGCTATGCCCCGTCTTTCCCCCCTTTTTTCTTTTCTTCTTTCCCCCATTTTTTTATAATTATGCTTCAAGAATCCAGTAAAAATTAATACAGTCTGCCCACAGATTCTGCATCCACAGATTCAACCATCTACAATTTGAAAATATTCCATTTTTTTTCTCTCAGAAAAGCAAAATTTGATTTTTGTCATTTTATATAAGGGATACCATTATATGTGCCATTATATATACTGGGACCAACATCTATGAATTTTGGTATCCATGAAGGGATCCTGGAACCAAACCACAGCAGATATCAAGGGCCCATAGTGACACCCATTTAACTTCTAGCCACTTTGGCTGGTTTCAGGTTTGGATGGTTTGTGACATTATTTGGAAGTACACATGGCCTCTGGAAGGTTCCAGGGTCAGAAAACTGGCACCCTGGTGCATAGCAGTTACCAGCTCTTGCATTAATCTCTCCATGATGAACCCTGGTCTTTTTCAGCAAGATTATGTTTATGCTACTCCCACTGGCCATGCTGGCTCAGGAACTCTAGGAAAGGCAGTCTAAAATAAATAATTGTTCCAAGCTCTATTACTCTGTTGCCCCCACTACAACATAATAAACATAGCAAGATTGTTCTGGTGCTATGCTTCAACTTGGACTTTCAATTTATGTAGGGGGCACATGGTTGCACATATTAGCTCTTCCTCCAGTATCCCTGGACACATTCACACTACACAGCTATAGCATTATGGTTCCACTTTAACTACAATGACAACATTCAATGGAATCATATAAAAACTCTATAGCTCAGAATTCTAAACAATCTACCATAAACTGCAAATCCCAGGATTCCATAGAGCTCTCCATAGAGCAATAATTTTATTGTTTTTACTGTACTATTTATTCATTTCAGATGTTGTTTTTAATTTTATGTTTGAGTTTTCTATTGGATATATTGGATTTGTTAATCATAATAAATGATGATGATAACGATGATGATGATCATGATGATTCCATAGGATCTTGTCATGGCATTCTGTATGTTCACCTAAATGTACTTAGAAGGCTTCTTTGATATCATAAGATCAAGAGTAGAGAGGATGAGGATGATGTCCATGAAAATATTGATGATAGGATTGGTTCATGCAATCCCATAACTTCTACATGAGTTGAAATTCCCAGTTTAGGCATAGTACATGAGTAAGCTACATCTGATTTAGGAAATCCAAAGAATGGAATACACTTAAGTAGCTCACAAGCTTTAGCCAAACAGAAAGATTTGGGTAGGGCAGAGACAATGGTGGTGAGATCCGCACCCATAGAAGAAGGGTTCAGTTTTGGCATTCAAATGAAATTGTAAATCTGAAATGTATCCCCATGAATCAAATGAAGAGACAGGTAGGAAATATGCTATTAGTTGTAATTGTGATCCCATCTATCCATCTAGATGCTGATCCCAAGACAGCCCAAGCATGTCAAATGTTCTATAAATCAGAAAGTGAGGGATGAGTGCAAAGCAGCAATGTCATAGCAGCAAGTGTTTCAGTTATAAATCAGACCCTAATTCAGCCTTGCAAGGTGCCTCTTTTGATTAATTTATGTTGCCATTTTCAACTTAGTCAGCTCTGTCCATCATCATCCTCTTTATTTTGTACATTAACTTCCAACCCAGACCAAGAAGGCTTAAAACTGGTAGAGAAAGTGAATAATGTCTGAGATCCTGTCAGGATATGCATATAAGGCACATAGGTACTTCCCCATTTCTATTTCCTTCTGTGCTAACCTCTCCCTTCAAACCCACAATTTAAGCAATGCTATCTCCAGTGGCCTTTCTATGTCCTTGTAGAGTGAATGAATCAGTGGAGACATACTATTTTCCAGTAGCTGGATGGAGGATCCCTGGTGGTCCTTGGGACATCCCTGAAATAGCTGGACACATTTTCTGCTGACCCTCCTGATCTCCAGTGTTACATAGAAATGGTCATGGGTGAGGGTAGGGGTGAATTATTTTAAAAGGTGGGATTTTGGGGGGTTGGGTTGTTGCATGGTTGGCAAAGAATTCTGACCTCCACAGTGACCAAAAAGTGAGTCACAATTGCATAAACCAGACTCATGCTATTATAGTTCAGTAAAAGGATGCCAGAGTATATTTTTCCTTTTTGACTGGGAAATCGCTGAGTTTGCTGATGTTGCAAGGAACTCAGGTTTTGTGTATGTTGGGTGAAAATGGGAATGAGGAAAGAGACTTTAGATATACCAGTAATGATGGGGTGGGGAGCAGGAGACAGATTGTCTTATATAACTTGGTAGGTCAATGGTCCTATAATCTGATAGGACAATATTCTATAATCTGATTGGCAGCAACATATAAGGAAGAGCTCTTTCCAAGAAACAGCACCTGAGAACTTGTTATGGCACAAGTGTGAAACTAATTGACCCTGGCTACAACATTCAGACCTGCATACTGGCAGCAAGTATGGTCAGGGGTTGAAGTAAATGGAACTGAAGCAAACAGCATTCACAGACACATCATCCACGCACAAATTCCCACATCCAGATACATCCACAGACATTATATTAAAGGGAAAGTTGGATAAAAGTGTTCTTTTAAACAAACACAAGTACCCACATATCTATGCAGAGAAGGGGAATGGAGACATAATCTTACCTTTCTAACACCTGTAATACTCCTAGGGAATCATTCTACACCTCCTTCCCTTCCATCAGCACCCTATTGCAGCAGCTGGAAAGAAAGAGGTCTTGGAGTTTCAAAGACTCATAGAATCATAGAGTTGGAAAGGACCCCAAGAACCATCTTATCCAGACCTTCACCAATGCAGAATTCTGAAGTTAAAGCAACCCTAAGAGATGGCCATCCAATATCTGTTTAAAAACTTCCAAGCAAGGAGACTTCACCACATTCTGAGTCAGGGTGAAATAGATGGCTGGAAGGGCCAGATTGGGGCTGCAGCAACTGCATGGGACAGTCCCAATCTGCCTTGAAGCCAACCATAAAAAGAGTGGCAAAGAGACACACTTTTTTCTGGTGTCAAAAAGCCAGCTTTGCCACTTGCACAGTGGCCAGAAGCCAGCTTCATGACACTCCATGTAAACACCATACCACTGAAGTGTCATGAAGCCACCTGTGTAAATGGCTGAGCAGCTTCTGGGTAGCTTCCAGGCAGCTTGGGAGCATGCACTGTGTAAATGGCACACTCTGAATCCACCTGGAAGATGGCACAAAAGGGTTGTCTGTTTCTGCCCTTAGTCTACTTCATTGTCAAACAACTTTACCCTCAGAAAGTTATTCCTATTGCCCATGGGTAAAACTCCATGTCTACTGTGTGCTTATGCACATTTGAAATGTACATATTTCTCTATACAAAGAACTTATGAAAAAGTATAAAATTTGTGAAATGTGCACATTTAAAAAGAGAGATAGAAAAAAAAACATATTTCAGTCTGTAAAAAGTAACAACTGAATGGAAGTTGGCACAGTATGGATCTGAGGTGGAAAAAGGAGGAACTTCATGGATGACAACTTGATAGCTGTGTGTAATCTGGGAACTCTTAATGCCCCATTTAAGGCTTCAGCAAGAAGGAACTATCTGCCAGTGACTTCAGGCAAATGACTGTTGCTCTCTCTCTCTCTCTCTGACTCTGATCAATGAAAGAGGAAAACAGAGAGACTGTTACAATATTTAAAATAACAAAAAAAATCCTCATTGAAAATCTATGTTGCTTCCTTTCTGAGTCTAGTTTTCCTCGGGATATAAATCGCTTACCTACATTGAAATGATCTAGGAGAGAAACATCCCATGCTAACCCTTCCCTGCTGAATCAGCCAATAACTAGAAGCTAATCAAGACAGTGAGTAGTGCAGTAGATTAACAGAAATCACAAGAGAGAGGGCTTGCATGGCCTTTTGTTCTCCAATCAGCTGTCTCAGATTACCTCTCCAAATTTCATTTCCTTTTTTAAAAAACAACATACATTAAAGATCTACATTAAACATTGAAAATCACTTACATGCAAGATCGTCACTTGAGCCATCTGGACTGATCTGAAATAGTTTTCTGCATGCACTCTCCTTTTCCTAGTTACACTAAATTAATATGAATCCACAGGAAGTGTCATAAAATGTTTAATTCAGTTCAGCACATTTTAGGAGCCATTTTGGGCTTGGTTTATGGGGCAATTTCTAAAATGAGGCTTTAAATAAATCACCAAGGCAGAGTTTTGCATACACAAGGTCATGACTCCTGTCAGTCTCTAAAGGGCTTGGAAATGAAATGATTGCTTTCAGTATACAGTAAGACCTCAATCTCAAGTTTTTGGTCAGAAATCTCCAAGTCTGGGATGATGCTGAATTGCCAACCATACATTGGAAGGAAGCATGGATCTAATAAGGTCTTTTTTTTTTTTTTCTTCCATTAATTGTCCATGAACATTCAGAATCTAAGCCTTTGTTACATTTTTTTCCATTCCTCTGGGAGGTGTGGGGAGATTTTTTTTTCCTACTTGTAGGAAATGGAGTGATCTGGATGAACTCCAAAACTGCAAACTAAGGGAACAAGATCATAGAATCAAAAATCTTAAGAGTTGGAAGGGACTTCAAGAACCAACTAATCCAATCACCTGGATCCTTTGTGTCTGGGCTCCAAAGCAAGGTGGAATTATTGCCCATTATGTCAAAACTCTCTTGAAAACTACCGTGGTGTATTTAAGGCTGTTTGTTTAGGACTCAGGAGAACCCAATTCAGATCACCACTGAGGCAAAATTCAATGGATGATTTGGGCTATTCACACATGTTTAATGTAACCTACCACAAAGATGTATTATGAAGGAAAAATGAGGAGGAGAGCCAAGCATTTTTTCCCCCATTGGAGGAAAAATGGGCTGTCAATGTAACAGATACTACTAAAAAATGTAAAATTCATTCAAAAATGCAAGATGTTCTTGGTATTATGAATCACTTTTGTTTGCATCTTAGAGACCAGGATTCTGCCTTCTAATTTTGACTATGCAAATTTTGTTGCCTGATATTGGTGGTATCTGTGTGTATGTGTGGGAGGGGGTTAGATTAGTCCATGTGTGGGGGATATACTTTCAGACCCTTATAAATTTCATAGGATATTCTTGATTTTGCCAATTCTTTCTTCTGAAATATGGCCTACAGCAGCTGGTGTTCATCCAAGTACTAACCAGGACTAACCTTGTATAGTTTGCAAGATCAAATGAGATCTGGTGCCTTTAAGATATTTAGGTACTTCATGTGTGGATTTATAACAGTGTTTGCAGATGTGATGGATATATTGGAATGTCTTCCTATTTGACTTGTGATACACTAGTCCCTTTCCATTGTCACATATGTGTTGCAGTACAGGTGAAACTACATGCTGGGATCATAATAGTGCTGTAAATCTTCATCTGCTTCTTATGTACAATGCCAGGTGCACATGAAACATGCATGCATACATATACTTTTATTATTTGAAGCTATACTGGATCTTTTGGTGGTGACTGGAGAGGGCCACAAAACATTCAACTGTCTTTCACTTCCAGACACAGAAAGATGGTCTCTATCTTTAGAATGGAATTGTTCCCTCTCTCTTTCCCTTTCTGCAGCCCAGTGGAGTAATTCAAATTTCCTTGACTGAGACTACACAAGAAAATGAATAGCTGAGGCATTGTTACATTTACTGCTTAAGCAAAAAGCATCCCAAACATCAAATTTCTCACTGAAGTACCTGTCATTTTACTTCTTTTGCTAATGAAGTATATGCAAATTCTCCCACCTTTGTTGAGCAAGTGCCAAATTTCATAAATATTTGAGCCAAGCATTGAGAAAACCAAAACCTCATCTTTAATAAATAGCAATGACCTTTCATCACATCCATAGATTCTGGGTAGTATTGTAAATCTTCATCTATTTCATTTTCATTTCCCCTTATTTCACTTGTATGCTCCCTTCCTTTGGAGACATAATAAAGGTCCCAACTGAGCATTTTTAGAAGTGCATTTTTAGACTAGGGGGGGCAAGATAAACCATTGTGAGGTTGAAGTCTTTTTGCATTGATTTCACTGTTCATATTCAAAATTCCTGATGAAATCACTGGTGTCATTACAATATTGTTACCTGCTGCTATGATCTCAGGATGGAACACTTAGGTAGTTCAGTAGTTGGCAACCAATAGCTCATATTTACAAAAGTAGACTACAATTGACTGCCATATGCTCCTTTAGTTTCCCAGGCCAAAATTTAAAAAGCATGAGTAGCCTCATTTGGCCATTGAAGCTGTAGTGCTTGTGAGCATGTTTGCACAAACAATAGCTTTCATTCATTGTGCTTTATCTCCTTTGTTATTATCATTAGGCAACAATTTGTATGTGTATATTGGGCACATGAAAGTGATGTCAGTGTAGGTCCACAGGACAAGGTATATGTCTGACATATTTCCCTGTATGGAGACTACAATTTCAGCAATATCAATACTATCTCAATCTTTCCAGGGGCATATGATGGCATAGTTGAAATAATTGCAATTGCAGAAGGATAGTGTTTCACACAAATATGCTTTGATGTTAGTCTCAGTTGATGTGGGCGAAAACTACTGTGAGCTAGAGAAGTAAAGCATACTCTCAAAGCTTCTTGTTTCTCTGAAAATAAAATAAATTGTTAACTGGAATGAGATTTATTTTTGCCCCCACTCTCTGTATGAGAATGAAAAGGCCATAAATTTTTGGCGTGTGTGTGTGTGTGTGCATGCAAAACATTATATTATGCAAAAAGGACATTTTTTTGCAGAAAACTGTATGTTGAAGAAAACAATTTCTTCATTTCAAAAAATTTTGTGAAATTTCCATAAATATTCTTAAAATGTAAAAAAAAATAAAATGAAAATGTGATGAAATTACCCAAAATTTCACCAAGTAAGGGGGGAAATTGACTTCCTCCAACAAAGGAAAATAATATAAAAGGAAGTAAGTCACCAAGAAGATAGTTCTTGAAGTAACCATCAACTGAATGCAATGCACAAACAGCAAACTCATTCAACAAGAAGATGGCAGTGGAGCATCAAAACAGATTAGTCCGTAAGCACCTTATACTGCATATGAAAATTCTTTCTTATGCTACCTTCTCTCTTTCTCTTTCCCTTTCTCTTTTTCTTTCTCTTTCTCTTTCTCTCTCCCTTTCCTCCCCTTCCCCACTTATGCACACATACTTATGTGTCCCCCACCCCATATTAATAAGAAGATCCCATTACCATCACACTCTAGTCTGGCCAAGAAAAGATTGGAGTAAGCTCAATTCACAATAGGTGGAATCACCACTTCAAAATTTTGGATTAGGTTACTCTTCCACCCTAGAAGTGTTCCTCAACATGCCTTATTTTCTTTCTTCCATACAAAGGTATAATTGGCATTCCCCTCTATAGGGGAAACTAAAATATTGCATTTGCAGAGTTGTTGGGAGTAGGTATTCAGGGCCCATGAGAAAATGGAAATGCCACAAATAAATTTAAAAAAACAAAACATTATCATTATTTTTTACCTGAGAGATACTCTTCTGGAAATCTCTAGGTCCTTCAGCAAAAGCCTGTGGTCAACATCCAACAGAATTTACCATAGAAATGTATTAGAGGACCTAGAAATGCTTAGAGAAGTGTTCTTTCTAGGAATCTCTAGGTCCTCCAGCATAATGCCTAGTGAAAGCTGGCCATAGAGTTATTCTGGAGGACCTAGAGATTCCTAGATAGAACATGTTAATCAAATCCACTGAATAATCAAATCTGAAAAAGTTGAAGCTGTGAATGTGGTGGACCTACTGTATTTAGCTCTTTATTGTTTCTCTCCAGACTTTATTTAAATGGGAAAATGCAGAAAATCTGCAGACACATCACTTTCTGATGCTTGAGCTCTTCCCAAATCATCTTACAAGAGAAAAAGGCCAGGCCAGTCTGAGCTGTCTAAATTCTAGGATGCTAATGAACAGTAATCTACACACCACAAAGGCATGTGTCAATCTTTCAATCAATGGATTAGCATATAAGCATTTTAAGAAACGACACACACATAGAAAAAAGACACCTATAATCAGAGTTCATTCCATCAATTACATTAGGATAATCACAGTCCAGACACACTTGTGTTTGTAGAAGATAATCTGATTTCTCCCACCCTAAAAGCTCTTTCATTACCAAACCAATACTGCCATAATAGCAGCCATGGAATGGAGAGAAAAGTCATCTGAATTAATACAGCTCTGCTGACTTCATTCCACAACGTCGGTGGGAGCCCTTGTTGAACCCCCACAGAAATCAGCCAATGGCAGATTCAGGAATAAAGCCCCCGGTAATAGGGTTCACAATAGGAGAACTAAAATGTTCTCTTACCAACAGGAGGAAAATGAAAGAAATTAGTCGTTCATTGTGTGTGGGGAGAACAATTCGGAGGAGAAATCACAGAAAAGGAATGAGAAAAGCTTGCATCTTCATTTCTTCTCTCCTGGAGCCATCTGAAATGATGCTGTGTTAGGAAGATGATGCACCAGCAAGGCAGGCATTGTGGAAATGTAGTTTAACAACTTTGCCTCTCTGACCACCCGCAGGTTACTTAGTGGAGGCATGGATGATATTGTTCCAACAGATGAGAACTGTACAAAACTAATGTACTCACATCTGCTTGCAATGCACCATGCCAGGCCCCCATCTGTTTATTCTATTCCCAAAACTCAACATCAGATTTTCCACCTTTGAATCATGTCTGATTCTTTTAAAGACTCTTAACTTTTCCCTACTACTGAGTTTAATAACCACTGAAAAACCTGTTTTAAAACAGGGGGTGCTCCAGATGTTGCTGTTGTACTGAAAATCCCATCTGCACCGGCCAGAATGGCCAAGAGTAGGGATGATGGAACTGCAACACAAGAACATCTGGAAGGCTACATGCTACCTATCCCTGGGTCTCTCTACATTAAATAGATATAGCACTATGATTCCATGTCAACTCCCATGGCTGTATCCTATGAAATCCTGGGGATTATATTTTGCAGATGCATAAGAGTTCTCTGGCTATGATTTCTAAATGCCCCTTCCTACAAATCCCAGGATTCCATAGGATGTTGTCATAGACATTGAAATGAAATCATAGGGCTGTATTGTGAAACTGTAGTGTGAAACCACCTCTACTCCCATTCTAAGGTGTTGGGACTTGAATAGGAGGACAAATGACAGAAACTAATTTGAACTTCACTTATATATGTGTAAGCACATACTAGCTTGGACAATATCAAATTACAGTTGCATTTCATACATGAACTACATGGTGAACTACATTTAGTGCCTCGATGGACACACAAATGCCTCGATGGACACACACTCCCAGTGATCTGAAATATCAACCAGTTCTTGTATTGACTCAGTCCACACCTCTTGGACTAATATGAAAATCTGACCATAACCATCCATTCAATTTTTGTAATTCACTGCATGTTGCAACATCATTTTTAGCATTAAAAAAGCATTTTTAAATGCATGTTTTTCAGTAAATGCACATTTTGAGAGCAAATTCATTGGAAAATGGATAATTTGTAAGAAAACATATTAATACAAAAATGAGATGTAATGGATGTATGAACAAAGACATGAAAAATGTTACAGACTGCAATGCTATTGCCACTTGAAAGCCAGTGTGGCATAGTGGTTTGAGTGTTGGGCTATAGCTCTGGAGACCAGGATTCAATTCCCAGCTTGGCTATGAAATCCACTTGGCCCGATCTTGGATAAGTCACACTCTCTCAGCTTCAGAGGATGGCAATGGCAAACCTCCTCTGAATAAATCTTGTCAAGAAAACTCCATGATAGGTTCTCCCTAGGGCTGCCATAAGTCAGAAATGACTTGAAGGCACACAACTACTACAATAATGGAAATAAAAGAATCAAGAAGTGAAGGCCATTGACTCTGTGCCGCCTGTTTCTCAAATGTCTGATTTTGTCAATGGAAGGTGTCAAGACTGCATGAGAATATTTAAGTATCTATGACACTGTAAATATCACTGCAGATAAATATGTTTGGTTCATGAGCATGCAAAAGAAAGGATGTCAGGAATGCATGCCACGTTTGGAACCCATTACTTTTTATGTGTTATTAGCCTTGCATAGGTATTACTGCTGGTATGAGCTGTAATGAACATGCAACCAACTCCCTGCTGCTTTCACATTTTCTATCCTGATAGAGCAATTTTTTTGGGGGGTGGGGAGGAACAGGAGGACATTAACCCCTAGCTCCCTCTCTTTCAAACAAGCTCTTCAAGCCCTATTTTCTCATCACTTCAGGCTCACCTCTGCATCTATTAAGCCAGATTGGTAGAAGCAGGGTCAAGCTACCACAGCATCACATATCAATCAGCATCTAATATCACATGGAATGCTTTTTGTCCTATATACATCTGCAAAGATATTTTAAATGAACATCAGAAAATGTACAATGTAAATGTAACACACATGTGTATATTTCTGCTTTTTTGTTTCTGAGATCAATGAAGGTGCTGGTTTTGACCTAGAAAGCCCCAAATAACTTGATTCTGCCATATGAGGCTGATTGGCAACTGAGGTTTCCAAAAGATGCATGTTGCATCACAGCACCCTGAGGGTAAATAGGAAGAGGGAACAGGCAAGATAAAACAAGCATATACATGTGAAAGGATATAAGGATCTTAGTAAAGTACAAGCTAAACATGTCATGCAGTGGTTGAAAAGATCAGTGAAATTCTACATGACATCAAGAAGAGCACAGTGTCCTAAACAAGGAAAGCAGTACTATCACTCTATTATTATTTTTTATCAGATCTCACCTTGGACATCGTGTCCAGTTCTGTACACCATATTCCAAGAAGGATATTGACAAACTGGAATGTGTGCAGAGAAGGGCAACCAAGAAGATTAAAGGTCTGGAAACCAAGTATTAGGAAGAAACACATGTTTAGCTTGGAGAAGAGAAGATCCCATGGCTGTCATGAGTGATGGGCTTTTCTTCTCTGGAGGTCTTTAAGCAGACATCGCATGGCACTCTCTCTGGCTATCTTTTTTCTTCATGACTCCATGATGTGGGCTGGGCTAAATGAGTCTTGTGGTCCCTTCCAATTCTATGCAAGAATCCCTGCTGCCTCAGAGATTCTAGAGCTCTGTCCCAGTCAAAGAATTCAAAGACATTGCCATGTTAGTATCAAAAATGAGTATGGAAAGGGATCTTGTAGCACTTTTGAGACTAACTGAACGAAAAAAGCTGGTAGCATGAGCTTTCGTAGACTAGAGCCTACTTTCTCAAACATGGATCTGAGGAAGTACGCTCAAGTCTAGAAAAGCTCATGCTACCAGCTTCTTTCTTTCAGTTACTCTCATAGGTGCTACAAGATCTCCATGACATTCTCATGTTATGCCATTCTCATGTCATGAAGGTGTTTTCAAAGAGAAGTTGGTGGGACTGCATTGATTGCCAATCTATTTCTTAGCCTGAGTGGCAGCAATTTATGGGGGGGAGAGAGGGAGAGCTTCTTTACTAACAAGGTTCCTTCTCTTATGTTCACTTTCATGGGCTGACCTTTTTATCCTCCTGTGAACTTTAGGACTTTACAGCAGGAACAACCTTTAAAGAGAAAGCAGCCATTCCCTCTGACCTTTAGATCTAATTACTTCTGCAAACCCACATGACTTGTAACCCATCAAAAACTCAAGTGCATTCTGAGGCAGAGGTTCAATGGACTTTCTCAACTCACTTCTTCCTGGAGGGCCCAAATCAAGCTGGTTGTTGAACACTTGACCATTGTGAATACACCATGAAATGTTTGTGACACCAAAAGAGCCAAGTGCCAATCTCATCTCAGATGTGAAGACAAAGCAACATGAGAAGTGTTGCCATTTGAGAGCTTAATCCTCCAATATCCTAAAACCTGTCCCACTGTGTGTTAATATACTGGGCTACATTTGTTAAAGATCCTAATTCCAGAAAGAATCATTCTTTAGCACAGTTAGTGGGTTGCAAGTTCTATAGAGATACAATACACTTTCTTTCTGGAATGGAAATCTTACAGGGTATGTGTCTCTGCGTTTTTCTCTTTCTCCCTCTCCTCTTTTTCTCCCTTTACCTCACTGAATCAGGCCAGTTCTGCATTTTCACCACAGGACAACTTCATAAGAAGAAGAGCTCTCTGTATTTTCAAAAGGCAAGCACAATTGGCACAGAACCTCCAAAGTCATGGAGTCTTATCTGTCTGATGCAGGAGGAGACAAGAGAAGTCACAAAAGAACAATGCATTAAAGAGTTCATCTAGAAAGGGATCAAAACCAAAACTGATGAGTAGGATCTCTTGAATTGAGATGGGACTCTGGCATTTGACTCTCCTCCCCACTTCAGCAGCTTCTGCCTCTGCTAAGATATTGGCTCCATGTGATGACAAACCCCATCAAGAATCCCAAATTCTGGATCCTCCTTGTCCCCTCTGACACAATGAGAAACTGAATAATTGCAGCCACCTGAACAATGGTCCCTGCTGCCTCTCTCCACTCTGTATCTTCCCCAAAGCTCATCTCAGTGATTCCAACACATGCAATGAGAAGTGAAAGATTTAATATCACTCCCATTCCTCTGCACATATTCCCACTCTCCATGTGAAGGCAGGCACCGGCTTTCTACAGTGTGTCTGAGCTGCTAGGGAGCTTGTTGGGCTTGTCAGGCTAATGAAAAGCAGCTTTGGATTCCCTGGGGGGCTTTTCTGAAAGGATTAGTGAGGTTCTCCAAGGCAGACGTGGCACACAGCGTGTTTATCTCAATACACTGGGGAAGGCTTCAGCGCTCAGATTTGGCATGGGTTAAGTGTAGCTGCTGCTGTCTCACAGGTTGTGTCTGGTATTTGAAACTGGAAACTGCTTAGAGTTTGCAATAAAAACAGATTTGGTGAGGATCCCAAATGGACATTTCGAAAAGCAGGTGTCTTCACCTCAGACATGTTTGGACATAGCCTGCTTCTCCTTGGAAATCCAAGGCTTCTTACACCTTCCTCAAGATGGGCGAAATAAACAAATTGTTGTAACTTTAAAGAAAATACAGGGATGACTTAAATTGCAGGCAGAGTATCACCTTCTAACTGGATGAAGATTGTCACATGTCAGACAAACCAACCATTTGTTTTGTTTTGTTTTTTGTGTTGGTCAGCTGTAAAGTTTGGGTTTGCATGCCAGAGTTTGTATTCATGGAAGAAGCAGATGAAAATTGTAAGTTATCATTGCCATTTTTGAGGGAATAAAGCCAGACAAATTGCACACAATTATGTAAGCTGCAAGAGGTTTTGTGGGAGGAAAGGGTAGACTCCTTCTACTCTGTTTGTTTGTTTTTTTAAAGCGGAGGGAGTCGAACTTCCATCAATATAATAATTTAATATTGTTCACATTGCCAATGGGTCAACATCCACAATTATTCCTGAGGCTACACTGCACACCATTTTCTGCCATCTGAGGTAGATTCCCCTAGTGGTAGGCCCATAAGCATTGCAGGGGGCAGAAATGTTGATTTAAAAATCACCTTGGGGGGTTGCAGACTGCCAGAAATAGTGCAAATTGAGTCCACTTTTAGGGTTAGGGTTAGTGCTAGGGAATCATGGGAATTGTTTTTTTTTTTTTTCTGAGACATTGAGCCTTCTCTGTCAGGGAGCTTTGGTGCCACAATAAAATACAGTTCCCATGATTCCCTAATCCTAACCCTAACCCTAAAAGTGGACTCAATTTGCACTATTTCTGGCAGTCTGCAACCCCCCCTAGTCTAGCAACATTTAAAGTTAAGCTGACTGAGATAAAGTACAGGAAACATTTTAAAGACTTGAAAGCATGCTTATGACTTTTATGACTTTTGAGTATTTAGTTCATTGAAAGCCAGTGTGGTTTAGCAGTTTGACTGTTGAACTCAGACTCTGGAGACCAGGCTTCAAATCCCTATTCAGCCATGGAAACTCACTGGCAGACCTTAGACAAGTCTCAGCCTCAGAAGGAGATAAGGGCAACCGCCCTCTGAATAATTCAGGCCATCTATCACAAATCAGTGGTAGATTCACCTTAGGGTCAACATAATTTTTTTTTTGGGGGGGGGGACTTGAAAGCACACAGTAACATCACCCAGTTCACTGGGGATTTCTCCTCTTGAAATTAAGAGAGTTAGAAAATTATTGTTTTGTTTTGTTTCATAAATTATGTTTCTAGGCCTTCTATCTGTGAAGATATCCTGTCAAGATGAAAGTTGTGGGAAATGACAGGGGGAAATTATGGAACTTGGAGGAATTTTCATCTCAAGTGATCCAAACCATCAGTGCTTTTCCTGGGTTTAACAATCAGTGAAGAAAGACTATAGAAAGAATCTCAAACTCACTGATGCACAATTTGGGCTACATTCTAAACTTTGGGGTGATGGCAGTAGTGCAACAGTGATGCTACTGCCCCATCTCATTCTTTCCTTAATGAACTTGGAATGTGGCATTCTGAAAACTTTGCAGTTGTCATGGTAGAATATTCCCTAAGGAGCTATCCACCACACAGTATACAATATAGTTGGAATATAAGACACCACTTGGAACAATGTGCAGAACCAATCATATTGGCTAGTAAATGGGAAATGGCAATGGGGACAACATCCACCCACCCACAGACACCTATCTATACTGTATCTACATTACCTACATGGTTGAGAGAGCTGTGTGTGCCTTTCACACCCTCCATTCACTGTTACCTAGATATGGTTGGCTTTGCTTATTGTTCCAGGTGGCCTCTAATAGCCTGGCTTGTTATTTTAGTCTCTGACTAACAGGGGCAAGTGAATAGCTGCCTGAATCACCCTTAAGAGAAGCTGTTGTTGCAAGGGTAATTGAATGTTATCCTGGTAAAACAAAGGGGAACAAGATGTGATAGCCATATCATCTTGAAATAGGCTCTACACACAGGCTGTTCATCCTCCCCTAAGGGCCTTGGCTTTGTTAGAACAAGATTATGAACTCCCTCTTCTGAAGAAGCTTCATCATTTTCCACATATTTCCCATTGGTCATGGGCAGGCAAGATCAATAAAGATATAATCCAAGAGACAGCTGCAAAAACAAAGGTTTCTAATGAATTCCAACCCAGACAGTCAGTCCACACATGCACCTTGTCTGCTGGGAATTTGCAGAGAGCCATCATTCCAACATGCCTAGAATTTCCCCGTGGAGGATAAAAGAGCAGGATGACAGAAAAAATAAGATGGTTCTTTTTCTATCTTTTAAAAAGTGCAATGTTTTCTCCAGTTCACTTATTGTACTTACCAACATCATCTCTCAAGGAAACAAACTCAAGAGTGGAAGAGAAGGAGGGAGGGCCAACCGAATGAATACGAGGGAGTGGGGAAGAAGAATATTCATAAGAAACATCATTATAGGAAAGGCCCTAGAATAACGAATTTGCCATGCACCATCATAGACAAGAGTAGACAAAATTCACCCTCCTGGATTTTCTCATACATCCACAGAATTTCACTTGAGTAATTGTAGAAGGTTCCTGTTCAGGGGAAATCTCTACAGGCTGTTGAAGAAAGCAACAGGCATATGGCAAAAACTCTGAGAAATTTCTTAGGGTGGGGGGTTGCATACCTCTATGTTGCCAATGAGTTTTACATAATAAGCCAAAGTTGGGTGTTCCTGCTTGGAACAAAACTTTGAGGACTTCCAGAGAAAAAACAGGAAAAGAGTAGTGATAAGATCAGGAAATCTTGGGAGCAGGAGAAACAGGGTCTGTTCCAGCAGCTAATAAAGAAGTTAGATGCTTTGATAAAGCAGAGACACCATCCTAATGATAATGATGGCCTATGGCCATCAGAGAAAGGCTACCCCATTCCACAGTGGCAGGATAAGCCCCCTCTTATCTCACCACAAGATATACCTGCCTAATGGCTGCTAGCTGCTGGTCCTAATTTTCCAATTGCCACACCAGATAGCCAGATGATGCTGGTGTTATTTTACCCACAGTTCTGCTTGTAATAATGCAATGTGATATTATAGCATCATTTCAGGAAAATGTGTGGATGGGGGCACACCAGGAAACTTGTTTCAGTGACAAACTCTATTTTTAACTGAGCAAAGTAAAATCATTGAATAATTCAGATTTACCTATGTGTTGATCGAGCATTCATCAGTTGGTTTAATGGGTCTACCCAATTTGAGACTTACTGGTATGATTCCAGATATTAATTGCAAAGACTTATTTAGCACTCACCCCTACAAATATATTGTATATCTGGAAGTGGTTTGGATCCAAACTATCAGAAAGAATATGTCTCCCTACCTAAGTCAGCTCAAGCTTCAAGATTTTCAGGGGAAGGCTTTTGTTTGATCCCACCACCTTCACAGTCATGCTTACATGGGAGAAAGCCTTTTTTACATGTGGATGCTCCCAGGCTGTATAAGTCCCTTTCACAAAAGTTGGTACCCTCCCTGCTCTGCTATTATTATTATTATTATTATTATTATTATTATTATTATTATTATTATTATTATTAATTCTAGCACACTTTTGAGATTTAAATTATACATTATTATTTATTTATTTATATCCCACCTTTTCCCCAAAACTGTGGTTTAGAGTGGCTTACAAGGTTAAAATAGTATAATTATTTGTTTTCTTTTCACAATTGGCTAATTGAAGAAATCCTCCACTCACAAAACTCACATACACACAAACTAATCTACCTTAGCTCAAGGCAATTGATTGGATCTGCAATCACTCCCTCTTTGCTGTTGTTTCCTGAAGGAGAAAAATATCCCTTGTAAAATTTCCAATAAGAAATGATTTCCTCAATAAGGAATCTGCAGGTGTGTTTAATATTATAGCAAATCAGATCCTCACTATGGAGTTTACAAGGGAAGTTTTTTTTTTTCTGCCAATGGATCAAAGGAATTGGTAAATACTTTGCAGCAGCTTGTATTGACTGGATGAAAGCATTCAGCCCTGAAAGCCACAAACTTTGTTATACAAACACAGGTATCTGATTGACTCCAATGATCACTTGGCAAATTGCAGGGAAAGTTATGGGGAAATGGGAGAGAGCTGAAGTGTGAATCAAAGAAAGGTCATTTTTTATTCCTGTAACAGGGTGAAAAAGAGAGAGTTTTATATGTCAACAGAAGCTTGATGTTGAAGTTTCATTTATTCTCTGTGACCCTACCAACCAAACCCTATAAAACAGTGCAAACTATCTGATATGAGAGAATCAGAAATTAGGATTTTTTTCCCAGTGTGTCAGGGACTGGTACAGTATTTGTGTCCATTAACTTCTTTATTTCCTGGAAATGTACTCGAGACCTGCAGGCAATGGCTTGTGGATTAATACCAGTCTATGGACCACTGTTTTGAGCAATACTGCTTCAAAGAATGCACTTAGTCAGTGATAGTGTAATTATTTGTGATCCCACTATGGAAATTACATATGTGTTCTTGAGTGTAAATACCCTGAATGGGTAGAATGCATGCAGATGTTATCACTGGATCCATACACAAGAAATGGCAACTGGATATTGGAGCAGTTGGACAATTGTACCAACTGTGTTATGCAGTGATACCAGGCTGGCAGAGCTGGCTACCTCTAAATCAAGCCATTCTCTAGTTGCATATGGATTTTAGTTAAAAATAAATAAATAAATAAATAAATAAATAAATAAATAAATAAATGTGTTTTTAAAAACACTAAGAGAATACAGGAATCAGGAATAGGACAAAATGAATTTGTACTTGGGAAAAAAATGAGATGTTGTAGAACAGGGGTTGGCAAGTTTTTCTTACCTGGGGCCAGTCCACTGGTCCCCAGGTCTTCCGCGGGCCGAGGGGGGGGCGAAATGGCATGTGCTCATGCAAGTGCAGTACTTCCAGCAAGTACCATTTTGTTTTCCAAAATGGCAGTGGCATGCGCAGTGGCGGTGGGGGTTGGCAGGGGTTGGCGGCGGCAGTGGTAGTGGTAGCAGTAGCAGCAGGACTGGCCTGGGGCCAGTCCAAAGGCCTCAGGGGGGCAGATTCAGCCCCCAGGCCGTAGGTTGCCGACCCCTGTTGTAGAAGGTGTCAAAGTTAGATTTATCTGCAACTGTGTGTGCCTGTCAACTTAGGGCAACCTCATGAATTTCACAGAGGTCTCTTAGACAAGAAATACTTAGAGGGGTTTTGCTATTCCCTTCTTTTGAAATGTAGCCTACGGTACCTGGTACTCCATGGTTGTCCCCATTCATGTACTAACTGAGACAGAACTTGCATAGATTCTGGAGATCAGGCGGGATCTGGTGCTGTAACTACTTGGCAATTAACACATCATACCATCTGAAGACAGCAATAAAAGTTATGGCCTGTCAGCTATCACTTCACACAATCATAACTGTCCTATATCTTCAAGTTGATTTCAACTTATGCCACCCTAGAGTTTTTGTGGCATGATTTATTCAGAGGATGTTACCCACTGCCTTCTATTCTTCTTTGGTCAAATCTCACCTGGAACAATTCAAAAAGGATGTTAACAAGCTGGAGCTTGTCCAGAGAAGGGCAACTAAAATGGAGAAAAGGTCTGGAAACCTTGCCTTATGAGGAGTGGCTCAGGGAGGTGGGTATGGGCCTTTACAGACTGCCAAAAATAATGCAGTGTGAGTCCACTTTAACTGCCCTGGCTCAGTGCTAGGGAATCATGGGAATTGTAGGTTTTTTTCTGAAACATTGTGCCTTCTATGTCATAGAGCTCTGGTGCCACAATAAACTACAGTTCCTATGATTGCCTAGCACTGAGCCAAGGCAGTTAAAGTGGACTCAAGCTGCATTATTTCTGGCAATCTGTAAAGGTCCTAAGTTTAGCTTGAAAAGGTTAAGAGGTAACATGATAGCCATGTTAAAATATTTGAAGGGATGTCATATTGGGGATGGAGCAAACTTGGTTTTTTGCTGCTCCAGAGACTAGGTGATGGAGCAATGGATTCAAGCTATAGGAAAAGAGATTCCATCTAATCATGAGGAAGACCTTCTTGATGGTAAGAACTGTTCAACAGTGGAAGATGCTGTCTTGGAATGTGGTGGAGTCTCCCCTGGAGGTTTTTAAACAGAGGATGGATGGCCAACTGTCAGCGGTGCTTTGATTGTGTATTCCTGCATGGCAGGAGTTGGACTGGATGGCCCTTGTGGTCTGTTCCAGTTCTAGTATTCTAGAATTCTAGGATTCCTCTTAGGCTTAGGGAGTACAACTTGTGTAAATGCCATCCAGTGGATTTCCATAGATGAACCAGAATATGAACTTTGATCTGCTGGTGTCGTCGTTCAATACTAAACACTCAAACCACTACACCACAATGTCTAAAATCACAGTTAGTGTGTGTTTCTTTTGTGCATGTATTAAAAGGATAACTGGACTATCTTATAGTTGCTTTGTATTGTCAGTCATTTGAGCCATGGTTCCCAATTTAGCACCATCTGGGTAACTGACCTGATTCTACCTCAGCATACAACACCTTGTTTTACATTGTACCGTTACAGCTGGTATGAGACTTAATGCCCTTTGTCATCTCTTCCAATGCCTAAGTGGCCCTAATAGAAAACAGTCTGCCCAGTGTTTTTCCTTGCAGCCTTTGATTTCAAGAAAATAGGACATTATACAGTGGCAGCAGCTGTCCTCTGCTGAAATCCTGTACAAAAAGATTTACAAGGTTCATTTTCCTCATATGATCATTACTCTCACTCTACAGTGGCTTCTGTAGAACAAGCTCAGTTGGCTGAACCCTTTTTCACATACCAGCATGGGCATTTATTTGAATTCATGTTTGAAAGGAACATGTATGAGTTAATAAAGCCAAGCTGATGGGCTGTTAATGCCAGTCCCCTGCCTCCAAAGTCTGGGATGAACTAGTAACCACAGGTTTCATCAGAAATTCAAGAAAAGCTTCTGATGTTACAATCAAAGAAGAGTCTGGAGATTTGTGCATTAAAAACTCTGCAATAATCTGGAACGGGCTACACAAAATATGCAAAACAAATGCAACTTACTTTTCCCCCTCAAATATAAAATAAGCTTTTCACAAAAGTTGACAGAAGTGATATGGAGGGATGGAATGAAATAAAGGAAAATAATCTCAATAAAAATACTATTTTAAAAGGAAGGAAGGAAGGAAGGAAGGAAGGAAGGAAGGAAGGAAGGAAGGAAGGAAGGAAGGAAGAAGCACTTCAAACCAAAGTTGATTAACCAACATGAAAACTGTGATCACTTGAAAGTAACTGGACCAAATCAGTGACAGACAAGTAGTGGTATTATCACTAGCAGCAGCACTGGACTGAGGATTAGAAACACTGCAAAAGATGGCATCAGTAAGCATCCAAATCATCTATGATGAGCACACAAATAATTTTATGTGTACCTCTAAAAATGTGATGGGCAGAAGTCTGCATCCAACTTGTGTTTTGTTGTTTTCATGCAAGTATAACAATGGACTAGGCCATTTGTACTCCAAAAAGCTTCCCTGCTGGGATCATTCTTAGAACGGGTGGGGAAATAGCTTGGAAGTTAAGAATGTGAAGCAAATGAAATGAGGGGGGGGAGGGTGAATGGAAACGCTTGGGCAGCTTTAACTAGAGCTGTCACGGTTTGTAAATGAGCTGCTGCTCCAATTTTTATTAACAAATGGCTTCCATAATAAACATGATTTCTCTCAGGAGTTTGCAGATGAGGTACCACGGGCCAAGATGAATTGCTGTAAATGTGCGTCTCCCAAAGGGGGAGGGGACTTCTTGCCATATATAAAATATATGTAATGTGCAATACCCTGCACATGCAGCTGCACAAGATTATACACACACACACACACATCTTTCCATAAATATTCCGCCTTTCTATCTCTCCCTCTCTCTCCCTGTGTTCATGCTGCAGATGAAGCCACGGCTCATTTTGCCAAGCTGTCACTCACCGTTGTGTTCATTACGAGGAAATGAACTTCATTCCCAAACATCCTGGAGACAGAGAGTAATTGGGTTCTCTGAAGCCTTTTCACTTAATTTACTCAAGTTGTATTTATTTCGTACAGAATTAGTTTTTTAGCAGCTGACGGACAGGGCATCAGGAAAAAAATGAAGCCAAATGGATGGGATAATAAACTCAGATAGAGAAAAACCTATCTCTCTCTCCATGTCTGTCTCTCCACCCCATGATTCCTTGCTTCCATCTTGCTTCCTTTTTCATTACAAATTCTTGACACAAAGATGAAAATGATCATCATCCCAAGGTTACAAGGCAAGGGGTACAGTGACACACAATAGTTAGTATCTGATCTTGAAACAATCAGTTAATACTGACATCTCCCATAACAGCGTCTCATGCATTTTGCAGACAGCTTCAGGCTGAGTACCTGAACTTTCTTCTTTTTGGATATGCCCATCCAGAAATTCATTCTAGGAAAAAGTGTGACATGATACTACACAATGGACTTTAAAAGGGACTGGATAAAGGGGTTATGACCTGAATCCTCTTGGTAGTCCCAGCTGCAGTAGACTTGTTTTTGGTTTTTTTTTCAGTTCTGTAGTGGTGAGTCAAGACTTAGCAAACATGCCATTGATTCAATTGGTCCATTTTAGTTAGGGTCAAGAATACTGCTTGACTTGCTCTACCTGTTGTTTTGCATTACAATTACCAGATATTAATCTAGATATCATGGTTATTTTAAAAATTACAGAACAGCCCACCCCCTTTGCAAATTGGCTAACATTCATTGGCTATAGATGAGCTCAGCTGAGTATTTGGTACCTCAGTATTAGTACTGCAATGAACAAAGCCTCTGAAAAAGATGTTCCATTTAATAAAGTATTTTTATGACTGATTATCTCTTTTCATTTCAAGCCTTTCACTGCATAGATCACAAAAGACTATGAAATGCCCCTAAAGCCAACACATCTGATCATCCTGATGAGGAATCTGTACTCAGGACAAGAGGCTACTGTCAGAACAGAACATAGAGAAACAGAATTGGCAAAGGCTGTATCCTGTCACCCTACCTATTCAACTTAAATGCAGAACATATTGTAAGAAAAGCAGGCATGGACACAGAAGAAGGTGGCGTAAAAATAGGAGGAAGGAACATCAACAATCTAAGATATCCATACAATAATACTAGCAGAAAACCTCACAGACCTCAAACAACTATTAAAGAAGATGAAGGAAGAAAGTGCAAAGGCAGGCTTACTGTTGAACATTAAAAAATAATAATAATAATGATCATGGAGAACCTACACAAATTTGAATTAGACAATGAGGAAATAGAAATAGTAGAAAGAATTCTCATGCCTAGGATCAAACATTGATGGGAACTGGGACTGCAGCCAGGAAATCAGAAGAAGATTGGGGAAGGGCAGCTAAGAAAGAACTAGAAAAGATTCTAAAATGTAAAGATATACAAGTGAACACAAAATTGTACAAACCATTGCTTTCCCTATTACCATTTGTGGATATGAGAGCTGCACAAAAGGTAAAGGAAAATCAACTCATTTGAGATGTGGTGCTGGAGAAGAGGCAAAGGATCCCATTGACAGCCAAACAAACAAACAAACAAATGGGTCCTAGAGCAGATCAAGCCAGAAATCTCCCTGGAAGCCAAGATGACAAAACTGAGGTTGTTATACTTTAGACACATTATGAGAAAGCATGACTCATTGGGAAAAAAAATAATGCTAGGAAAGCTGGAGGGAAGCAGAAAGAGATGAAGGCCACAAGCTAGATGGATGGACTCTATTAAAGAGGTCATGAGTATGAGTTTGCAGGACCTAAGCAGAGCAGTGGAGGACAGAGGTCCTGGGAGATGTTCCATCCACAGGGTTGCTATGGATCAAGATTGACTTCAGAGTGGTTAACAACAATGACAAAGCCTTTTTCATTATTGTTTGTCTAGCAAGAAGGTGTTTCTTTTAGTATCATCAGCACTGGGAGGATGGTGGAGGTGGGCTGGAGAAATACAGGCTTTCAGTACTGGGCTGCAGAAGTATGTCTGTAGGAAATGATGCAACAAAGCTTGAGGTGGGGAAGAGTGTGATTACACTTTAGGTCATTTTAGTTCATTTGTCTGCCTACAACAAACCAAGTAAACAGCAGCTACTTTCAGAACCTCTTACCAAGCATATGTGAAGAGCAAAGCAGAGAGAAAATGGGAAAGCAAATAAGCCTGCTTAACCAGTTACCCTCAGTATGAAGCCCAGATCTTTAAATCTGGCACCAAAATATAAAATGTAAAAAAAGTGGAGGCTGCTGAAAGAAAAACTAATCCTTGGATGCATTTTGGTGGCCTAGTTGTTTCATTTTACATGTATTAGCTTTGAATAAAAAGTTTAGCATGTTGAACTGCTTATTTATTTATTTATTTATTGTGGCATAGGAAACTAGCCCTAATCTCTCCATATTATTTCTAACTCACCCAATTGCTGAATTCAGAGTCTGCCTCTGGTATTTCTTCTTTTCCTTCTCCTTAAATGTATTTATTTTAAAGAAATAGTGCTCAGGAACACATTTACTCTGTTAACTGTGGAGTAGTCATATTTCATTTTACAGCCTGGTTCAGTTGCGAGTTCCTTGCTTACTATACTCAGGATGAAAGGATTATATCAAGAGTAATAGATACAACTGAAGTTCAGACATCCATTACTGGTTTGCTAAACTGGAAGTATAACGTTGGTGTACTACCCCCTATCTATATTCAGGATTTCCTTCTGTCTATAGCAAATTGGGCATCCCACTATTGGGGGCATATGGCTTGAAGGAGAATGAAGGGAAGGAGATAGTAAGATAATTTTATTTTCACTAAAAATGCATTCTTCAGAACTGTGTGCCTTGGCTTTAGGGACATTCCTCCAGAAAAAAATGCATTTCTTCCTCACTTACATGTAAGGGTTATAGGGCTTCCAAGAGCAAGACATCAGAAAGAAGTCTGTGAGAGGCCAGTTTGGACACCTGGACTGGAAAAACAATGTTAAGATCTGGCTGGTAATGTCAGTTGGATGGCAAGTTACACCAGTACGTTTGCAATGTAAAGTTACCTGCCACCTTCTATATTAGAACATATAAGTTGTGGATTCAGGATCCCCATTCTGTTCAGATTCTGGGCTGCTGGAACATGTAAGATTAGAAGGAGACAAAGTCCTATGTGCGGTATGATGGTCCAAAACCTTTTATTTCTTAAAAAGCCCAATGTGTTTTGACCTTGTCAACAATCAGCCTTCTTCAGGGGCTATTACCAGAAATTCCTAGAGTTGCAATCTGCACTCTCAATCAAAGTGAACTTTATGACTATTAGAAGGAAGTGTGGAACAATGCATTTTCTTCGATAAAGCTGGATCCTTGATTCACCAACATGGTCTTCTAATTCCTTATGGAGTTTCTGGGGAAGGCAATTCCCTTTCAGGTTCCATGCTGGGTCTCCCTGTTTTATCAAATACGCTCCATGTGGCTGGGAGTAACACATGAACAGATTAAAAAAGCAAAGAAACTGAATGGTGAAAAGGAGGCTTATCGGGGTTTCAAAATAATAATAAAAACACTGTGTTTCAGGATGGCTTTACTTTTCCCCATCTTGTATTAAAATACAGGCATAAAAGTCCTACAGTGCATTGCAAAGAGCTGCAATGTGGGTTAATAAATGTTTGCAAGGCACATTGGACTCCCCAGATGAAAGTGGTGATTGAAGTCCAGAAGACATCCAGCAGAGGAGCAAGAATGAAATCCCCCTGCCAAACTGTCCCACCTTCTCTCAGCAGGAGGGAGGGCAGTGCTTCAGGAGTTCTAATTAAAACTCCGTTATCTTTTCCCCAGCAGGCACAGATGAATTTCATGGGTGCAATGCAAGCAGCCTGCATTTCCAATAGTATCCCAGTTAGGTCTTTGCAGCTGTGGAAAGTTCCCCCTTGAATTTTACTTTCCAATGCACTGAGGCTTTCTGGTGAGGGGAGGGGGATTGTGGGGCAGACAGAAACATTTGAAAGAGAAATTTCTGTTTAGAGCCTGAGGGATCTACCACCACCACCAACTTGAAAGATTTTACACACTTAATGAGAAAGAAAATTGAGTTATGGAATCTACAGGGTAACTAGCATGATGAAAAGGCTACTGTCTAAGGTCTAGGGACAGCTCAATATAGGAGCAAATCACTAGTAGTATCCAGTTTGAAACAGCACTCTGCCAGGAGTTGCATATGCCTTTGTTCTACCATAAAGTAGCAATGGGATATGTAGCAGTGACAGTTTGTTTGGGGAATGTTTTAGAACTGTGCTTTCAAACTGTGAGCTCAGTCAGGGTGCTGAGATAAGCCAAGAAAGGAGGCAAACATACCAAAAGTTGTTTGAGAGAGAGTGTCTAGCTATTACAACAAAGAAAAACAGTGGTGTAAGAAAAGAAAACAAGATAAGTGTGTTTATTAATTTTAATCAATAAGAATTAAGCCCACCTGATGTTTGAATTATGAACAGTTTAACTGTGTGGCTGTAATGTTTGCTGGTCAATTTTGACAGTGCAAGTAATTGGACTGGATCTATAGATTTCTTAATAAAGGTTTCTGGATTTTTACTGCTGATTCTGAGTATGAACTTTGGAACACTTGCAGTTTGATGACTAAGATTCCCCGGGGTCAAGGATTCCAGCCAAGATCTCCAGGAACTGCTCAGCTTTTTTGGGTCTCCAAGTGGGGAGATAAATCTCAGGGCAAAGCAAACTTGGGGAGGAGATAGTTTGATTCAAAAGCTTGAGCTCCTATCCATAACCATTTCCAGTCAGTGTCAGATGTTTCTGTGTGTACTCCACTGGTGTAATGACAGTGCACTAAAAACTGTGAGTATGAAAAGGAGAAAAGAGAGAGAAAAAACAGGTGCATGCACTTGAAACCACTCTGCCATTGAGAGCAAGCCAAGGAGTGATGCACTGGCATCACAATATGTGTGCCATCTTGATGTAAAAACCCCAACATGAGCAGGGTGACCCTGGACATTTCACAAGCCAAGAACCCCCTACAAGCCATGGAAAAGCAAGATACATATCATATGTACTGGCCATACACATAGGCCACATGGAATGGATACCCTGGCAGAAATGTTAACAAATACTGAATATATTGGGTATATTTTGCTGCCTACCCAGCCACTCATAAATACATTCCTCTCCTGCACCTGTGCATGACCATATTTTCTGGTCAGCAGCATTTTGTCCAAATTCTGGGCCAACTTATCTTGATTGTTCTGATGCTTATTTTCACTGTCAACTGACACAAATAGCACTTTTGGCCCACCTGTCAAGCTTTGCCTGTCCCTTCTCTGTGACATAAGAAGGACCTGTCCCTTTAATCTCAGGCTGAAATCTTGTGGACTGGGATGCTGCCAACCTAATAATCCTATAACCTAGATAGAAACATCTTCATTTCTCTCCATGACAGAGCAGAAGAAGGACAGCTGGCAGTCACTGGGATGATGAGTGGAAACTGTAGTGTGTCTTTGAGGAGTCATTTTCCAGCTTCACTTGTTTCACTTAGAATGAAGCACGTGTTATTTTTCTGACCACATTTTCCTCCCAGACACCTTCAAAAGAAGAATAAGAATGCCAGGAAAGTTGAGATGTCCAAAATGAGCAATGGATGAATGGATTACAATTTATGAGTATTTTGTATCTGCCCCTAACAAGAAAACTGATTTGTAATGTTGATTGCATTTTATTAGAATGGCTTCAAATCTCATATTTTTGCCATATCCCTGGCACTAGTCCCAGAATAAACCAAGCTAAGTAAACACCTCTAGGGGGTTAGTTTTTGTCTTCAGTAAGCAAGTCCATTGCTACTCCTGAACCTTGGGCAGAAGGAAAGGAGGAGTACAAGTTCCACATTCACCTGATATGAGTTTGCACAAAATCTGGGGGAAGGTAGGTGGAGAGAGACAACATTTTATTTCCCAGTCCAAACTGGAAAAGAACATTTAAGGGAAATTTGATTTGTAGTATAGCCACAAACTTTGGGCTGGGCGTTTCCATTCTGAGACAGGTAATTATAACAGATTAGACTGAAGTCACCATATGAAACCTCCAAGAGGAACTTATCCTTGATGTCCTTTCCTAGCATGAGAAACACCATTAGTTTCAGAGGAATCTATTTGCCAAAAGAATTAGACACAATCTGTTTACCCCAATTGCTGGTTTTGTGATATCATCTATGATTGCCTGTACCCATATTAAAAATTATAAGACCCCGGCTGGTTTTGTGCATAGATGTTTTGCCCACACTCACACTGCATTATAGGTTTTATGTTTTGGCTGTGCTAGACTCATGTACATAAGCCTCAAGTAACTCTGTTATCATCTGTCAACTATCCATTCAATCCATTGGATATCAATTACTCTCAGCATTTGAGTTCAGTATGGACAAAGGCCAGCAGTTGACCTGAGGTCAGGAGCTGAAGAAAATACATGCATCTTTGATTCAGCCTACAGCACAATAAATTATGTAGTCATTTCCATCCATTATTCAGCATAATTTATCTGAAGTGTTTACATCAGCAGTTTGTTAGCAGAAAACAATTTTTAAAAAAATAAAATAAAAAAAACTTTACTAACCCTTTAAAGAACATAATGAGGGGACAAACTAAAGAGTCAGGAAGAAATATTGGGATTAATAAATCAGACCAGCTGCTGTTTTAACCATTTCAAAACTGGATGTTTTTAGACTGTTCTTAGGAATTTTTGAAGAGTATTTTAATGTGCCAGAAAAATGTTTTTTATCTTTGCATTGTCTTAATTGGTTTTAATTTGCCTTAGGAGCACTTGGGAACTGGGAAGCGATACAGAAATACTTTCAATAAATAAATAAATATTAATCAAACATGATCTACAAAATGACAGCCCATCAGGGAGAACTTGTAGTCATTCATATCATACTGCGATGACTTTACTGTCCTTTCAATAGCCTGGTGTTTGCAAATGCAAGCCTTCAAAAACAGTTTGCAATATGTGTTATAGCTTCCAGCGATGTCAGATGTTGTTGATCAGATCATTTGTGAAAAGTTACTAAAGATATGTCACATCTATTAAGTTCTCAGTGGTAGCTTGAAAGATCTGGAAAAAAGCAAATGTTCCCACCATCTGTTTTATCCTCTATCATATATCCCATGACAAAAAGATATATGCCTTATTTATTTCTTGCATTCCACCTTTCCTTTCAAAGTGCTCAGAATAGCTTTTATGGAGTTACCGCACTTGCTCTGACCATTACGCTTGATAAGAATACCCTTCCAAGGTTTTGTTTTAAGAAGTTAATGCACATTAAATACAATATTCAGATCCCATGAAAATTCCTGTAATTAATGGATGAAGTGCAGGGGAAAATATTTCCTTAAAAATCAGTGATCTATTATGCAGAGTAAGTGGAGATTTTAAATATCTTAGTGAGCTACATTTAATCTTTAAATCACATGCTGCACACTGCAAATCTAAATCCTTACCCCTTGTTTTTATGTGCTCTCTTTCAGTGCTGTGGGCCTGGGCCACTTCAAGACCTAACTAGTTGGTGATAGGCATTGTGAGCTAAACACTGAGTGGCCAGATAGAGTTGCAGCCTCTGGCTTCCTTATCACTGGAATTATGTATTAGCTCTAGACCTTGTCCACACCTAGCTCCTTTAAGCTCTAGACCTTGTCCACACCTAGCTCCTTTAGTCCTTTAAGTTTGGACTAAAACCTGGGGTTCACAGCTTCACTGGCCATGTGCTTTGTTTTACACACATCAATTCTCTGTTTGAAGGTTTTATTGTTGTCCAGTTCAAGGAACCATGAAAAAGCAAGAATCTTGAAGGTGCCAATCAATGGTGTTTGAGCAAGCCTTCTTCCTCACTATGGGGACATTATTTATAAACATGTACCAATAAATGACCATATGCACATATTATGCAAATTTGTCTCTCAACTTTTAATTAATTTTTGTTTATGTAAGTGATATATTTCTTCATCTTTTTTTTTTCCCTAGCAAATTCACTTCCCCTTTGTTGGTGTAGCCTACAGTGGAGGAGACACATTTTCTGGTCTCTTGGCCAAGAGGGCAATATAATATGGAGGAGGGGCAAGGGCAGAGCCAAAGTGATTTAAGGTCTCAAACCCACCACCACCACCTCTTTGCTTCCAGAAGTCAACCCGCCCTCCCGCCTCTGCAACTGTGTGAGTTTATTGGTCTCTTCAGAGCCAAGTAGGAATTTTCCCACTTTCCACATATGTTGCCTACCCCACACTGTTGTTTGGGAACCTTGACAAATGGCTAGGGTGGTTCTTTAAATAGGTGGTCACTTGGCAGGATTTGGAGACAAGACATAGGATTCTGTTGAGCACCTATGATACCATTTTGGGGCGATGGATAGGCCTCTGGAAGTGCTTCTTTAGATCTTGCAACAAAGGGGTGGGGAAAGAGTCCTTCCATGGGGCTAGCATGAGACATAAATCCCCACTTAAATCCTGTGAGTTGAGTGAGGAAATCTCAGGTTGGTATTCCAGATATGGGCCGGCTGGGAAGCAATCCAGCACTTGGGTTCCCCTCAGGACTCAGGTGTTTTGCCCAAAGGAAGCTGTGGAGGAAGTCTGAGGGAAGACCACATGCCTCAGATGCTCCCACTCTAGGTTGCTTCCCCCTCTTGCAGCTCTCATGAAAGCAAAGTTAAATAGAAAAAAAATTAAATAAAGTGATCCATTTTACAACCTAGCTTACTGTGTCTGGGCTCTTTATTTCCCGAGTAGGTCAGCAAAGATACCCACATGAACACAAGCTAACATATTAAAAAGATTGCTGCTGGGATGCTATCATGCATCCAGTAGACCCTTGGCAGGGCAGGCTCCTAGTGCCATGCCAATGGCATTCAAAAATAGATCTGCTTCTGGAAATATTTCAGTCTTGTTATTTCAGTCTGTTATTTCAAGCAGTTCATTAATCAGTTCTAATCTGTGATATGCAGAAAGTGAACCCCAGCTGAGACATACTTTACAAATCTCCTGCTGGTTTTGGCCTAAAGAAGCTCCTTTTTATTCCTTATATGAGTGATGCTACTCTATGGACAGGAGAGGCAGTATAAGCTTGATTCGTAGTATTGAACACAATACTATGCAAGTTTCATCCATTTTGCTTTGCAGCAGTGTTTGTGCAAATTAGAGCCATATGTAAATTATCCTATGTACAAGTTCTTTTCTAGCTGGGGTGGGGGAGTCCTCATTTCATGTCTCATGTCTTTATAGAGTCCAAAGTATTGAAAGGATCTTGTGGGTTATCTGCATAAATTCTACCAAATTAATACCAAGATATGTCCTGGCTCTCTTTCCTGAAATTTTCCCTATCTCTTTCAATGCTTGAACACTGTTTCTGTAGCATCTATTCATAAGTCAATTTACGGATAAGAGGAGAAAATGAATAATATAAATATACCTTTTGTATACCACAGTAAGCCAGAGCTTGGAAGTAGCTAATTACAAATAATGAGTTATTTCTAATTAATTCTTTTTTTGGGGGGGGGGGTAATAATTTGCCCTTACCTCTCAGTATAGTGATATGGTACACTGAATGTTTAAAATAAAATGGTGACAACATACTTGTCGGATGGAGTACGCCAACCACCAATCTGTCCCATCCCCCCAACTACACCCCATCCCCTCATGCCATGCTGATCTGTAAGGACAAAATTATATGACTGTAATGGCAACTAATTATCTTTAGAAATCATAATACTAGTTATAACTAATTACTAATTAATTTCTAAGCAAAACACAAAGCTCCTAAGTTATTTTTAACTATAACTAATTACTTAAAAATAACTTAGGAGCTTTGCATTTTGCTTAGAAATTATCTATCTGTCCTCATTTTGTTGCTGTGTGGTTCCAAATATACATTTGCAAGAAACATAGTTCAGCTGTTTGGCCCTCCCCACATTACAGGTGAGATTTCACAGCATTTTGAGATTTCACAGAACTTCCACAGCATGCTCACAGTTTAGTGGGGTTATCATGGAAGCCACCAAGCCTTGGAAACATTCAAAGAAGACTGTCATATTCTTCAGTATAGCCACAATGGCTTCCTCTCCCCTCTGAAACTGCCATGCAGATATTCATTAACATCTCTTCATGAGACCGAAAGAAACACATTTAGTCTGACAGAAGATGAGAGTATATCTGTATCATGGACTATGGGGATACTAAGGAGACAGATGGGTATACTCTGTATTGGGGACATTTCATAGTGGAAAACAGGACTGTTATTATCCAGCAGAATCAATAATGGTTTAGTTTTATATTCTTCAATTCAGTAGGGAATCGTTGGGACAAGTTATGAGGAACTACTTTTGTCTGCTGCAGAAAAGATGTTTCTGTTGGTTGATTATTAAGACACCTGAGGCTCCAGAAAGACAGAACAAAATACACAGAAACAGGGTGTGAGGGAGAGATTTCTTCCTCATCTTTGTCATATTGGAAAAAGCAGAAACCCAAGAGTTGCATGGTAACCTTTGTCACGTCAAGACACTGAGATTGATGATGGCTATCTTGGAAAGCTAAATCAAACAAGACTGAACTCAGTATTAAAAGTTTGTGCCAGAAAGACAGAGTTAGACTACTCCCTGGGGAAGGGTTGGGGGAATGCTTGTGTTACCAAGTCAGAGATAATTTTGTCAACAAACAGCTCCAGTTTTCCATGCCAGTAACCCTGGAGTTGGAAAGAATCAAGAAAAACAACAGACAATTCTTTTGCAAATATCTTTTCTCAGCCCTCTCCTTTTGCTTCCCACCCTCCCACCCCTCCATCTCCTTACCACTTCAAAAAGCTGGAATTAAAATGGGAAAGGTCCAGATTTTTATAACCTCGCAGCTGCTCTGAGTTAGACAATTCTGCTACTGGAACTTAGCATTAGAGTCTCCATCCAAGCAAGCAGCAGAGTTACCCAGTTCCAAATGCAACACCCCCTGCTCCTATGTAAATGGAAGCAAATCCATCTGGGCTTTGAAATAACTGGAAAAGAGCTACTTTAAAAGATGAGAAACAGTTGTGGTGGTGGAAAAGGAGGAGAAGAATAAAACAGGGAAAATATGCTGGCTAATACAGACCACCCAATGCTGTTGACTCTCTGGGATATGGCTGCATATGGGATTGGCTGGAGACAATAATGTCCTGAAGCAACACATTACACTGTCTGCCATGAAGGGCATTTGTTCTCTTGTTTAGCCATTTTTCAAACTGTCACCGCTGACTATAATTGTTTACTGGGCCCTCTCTGGATGTTGGACAATCCTAAAGGTGAAAGTGCCAGAGGAACATTGCTGGACTTGAGCATTACTGATAGTCCAACACAAATGGCCTGCAGGGAGGATGCATTAAACTGAAATTGGAGGTAGCCAACCAATATATTCATGAGGTTTTGCTCCATGGTCTCCCCCTCAACCTATTTATTGTATCTCCTTGCACAAAGACCTATATGTATTATATTTCAAGCCAATATGTTTCTTCTCGCTGTCAGGTAAGAAAAAAAAAAGGGGGGGGATGGTGCCTTCTCTCTCCCAGTTGCTGACAACTCCCACATAAACAAAGCTAACTTTTTAAATGTAGTATAGAAGGGCCAGATTGTTTCATAAAATGTAAATAGAGCCATAAAAATAAAAATGAAACCCTTCACATAATGAACTTTTGATTTATGTAGCCCAGGGAAGATTCTTTAGCAAAGATGTATTTTCACTTGGAATACTGTCATCATTGCATTTTGAGCTGGTCTAAACTTTTTAATCATGTCTCATGTTAAACATTTTTTTCTTCATTCTTTTCAAGGCATAGATTATTCCAAAATTATATAAAGCAAGAGCTGTAGCAAAAGTACTTAAGATGCTGGTGTGGTGTAGGAGCCAAGAGATTCAGCTGTGAAACAGAAATATGAGATTTAGAGATGGATAAAAGATTCAAAATGGTGAAACAGACCATAGTCTATACCGTCTGACATTTCACAGATGAAAGTCAGGGCTACTATTGCCAAGCAACATCAGAATGTGGTCAAGATGGCAAAGATTATTGATAAAGATGAATATATGCACTAGCAGAGACTCCAGCATCTGCTTTTGCCTGAGTCTACTGGGAAGGACAACGTTCCACCCTCACCTCTCTCCTCTCTGAGTTAATTGAGTCAAATACTTGAGCACTTTGAACTCAATCTATAGCATCAATTGAAGTAATTGAAGTCACTTCTCCTCCCATTTCATAATTTCTCTTTGATGGTTTAGTGAAAATATTTGTTCTTTGTTGTTAACTGCCCTTGTGTTGATATCGACTCATGGCGACCCTATGGATGAGACATTTCCAAGACCTTCACTACTCTGCTTAATTCCTGCAATCCCTTAATACCCATGACCTCCTTCATAGAGACCATCCATCTGGCATGTGGCCTTCCTCTCTTCCTACTTCCCTCCATCTTCCCCAGCATTATAGTTTTATTCCAAAGAGTCTTCTCTTCTCATGATGTGTCTGAAGTACAACAGTTTCAGTTTGATCATCTTGGCTTCCAGGGAGGTTTCTGGCTTGATCTGCTCTAGGACCCACTTGTTTGTCCTTTTGGCTGTCCATGGGATCCTCAGCATTCTTCTCCAGCACCACATCTCAAATGCATATATTTTCTTCCTATCATCTTTCTTAACTGTCCAGCTGTCACATACATATAACAAGGAATACAATGGCTTGTATGATTCTAATTTTTGTGCTGAGTTGTATGTCTTTGCATTTTAGAATCTTCTCTAGTTCTTCCATAGCCACCCTCCCCATTCTTAATCTTCTTCTGATTTCCTGATTGCAGTCCCTATTACTATCAATGTTTGATCCCAAGTATGAGAATTATTTTACAATTTATATTTGTTCATTATCTAGGTTGAACTTGTGAAGATCCTCTGTGGTTATTATTTTTGTTTTCTTTGCTGAGACTATTGTGAGAGGAAATAAAGAAAGTTTATTTAAAAGTCATGGGAACATGTGGGGGGGTGTAATATTTTGTATAAGCAGGAGAGAAGGACAAAGTGGGGGTACCATGAACCAAAAGATGACTGCACTGACTAGCAAGAAAATGTTAGTTTCCTGTCTTAGTGCTAACACCACCTAATATTTATAAACAAGAAACAAACAAACAAAAAACCAGGAGCTTTGGGAGGAAAAGAAGGAGAATATGAAGATTCTAAACTACATGTACAATTGGAAATAGCAGGAAATATCTGGAGAAGCCAGGGGATAACAGGCATCTACACCCAATATCCCTACCCATGTTTCAAGAGATGTCGCTAAATGAGCGGCCTTTATGAATCACATTACTGATGGTTTTGTGTTGCTGTTTTTTTAAGGATGTCAGGACACAAAATGTAGCAGTATTTGGAAGAGAGAGCAACAAAAAGAGAGAAGCAGCAAAATTAAATGTCAGAAAATGATACAAATCACTCAAAATGACCCCATCTCAATGAGCCATGAAAGTGTTAGTCCTGCTTAGATATTGTTAACTGACATATTAACATATTTATGTTTTTGGGGTGGTGGTGGTGGTATCCTTTAAAATGGATTTCTAGTGACTTATTGAAACATCATTGTTAGATTTTAATATTATTATGTTTTTTATTATTGGGCTGAGGCTATTGTGAGCACTGATATGGGCTCCTGTTGTATTCAGATAGTTATCACTTTATTTTAGAATTGCTTTCAGCATAATGCATTTGTGGAAAGTGCACCATGCATAAACCAATTACACACATATAAACAAACCATGCACTCACAAACATGTTGCTATAAAAGGACAGCCATCCTGACTGAAGATAGTAGAGTCTGTATTCTAACACGTTTAGTGAGTATCAGCAGCTATAGTTTAGTAAGGGATATGGCATTTTTGAATGCAGCTTCATGGATGGGAGATTGTTTCTGAAAATACCATTTGCTGAGTAAAAATAGTAGAATGACTCATAGAATCATAGAGTTGGAAGAGACTGGAAGGGCCATCCAGTCCAACCCCCTGCCATGTAGGAATACACAATCAAAGTACACAATCAAATGAACACTCTTTTGTTCATTTCCTGTTTGTGGATTTCTCCCAGGCATCAGGCTGGCTTTTGTAGGACACAGCATGAAATCTTTGTTAAGAACATGTTTGTGTTTGTACCTTCCAAGTTGCTTGCCTTTACTGCAACCTCATGAATTTCATAGGGTTTTCTTAGGAAAGGAGTCCTCAGAGGTGATTTTGCTAGTTCTTTCTTCTGAGACATAAACTACAGCACCTGACATTTGTTGGTATTCTCCCATCCAAATACTAACCAGAGCATAAGAAGAGACATACTGGATTAGACCAAGGATCTCTCTGGTCCAATCTTCTTTTCACATAGTGAACAACCACAGCCTATCTTGTTTAAGCTGCTTTGCTTCTGTGCACACAGTGACCAAATAAATGCCTAAGGGAAGACCACCAGCAGTACAACTGTAGGCTCTGTCTTGCATTTCCCATTTCCTGATATACAGAGGCATACCTCCTCAGATATTGGAGGTGATATATAAGCTGAATGGTACCCATGAAAAGCCTCCATGTTCTGGTGTACCCAATGGTGTTCATGCTGTCATCATCATCATCATCATCATCATCATCATCATCAATATAATTAAAGGGCCTGATCCAGACTTGTCCCAGTCCAATTTTGGATCAATTTTTAGAACAAGCAAAACTTTGGCATGTTTATTTCAAATTGTTTCTGCAAGGCAGAATCCATCAACTCTCGCCTTTCATTTTTTAAAAAAAGAAAAAAATGGATTCTTGCAATGTTCTATAAAAATTTCAAGATGTTGTTTCTGATATCTATCATCTCACAAACAAGTAAACAGGCAGGCAAACACAGCCTGAACTGGTGTGCTTCTTCACAAAGTCCCCTGCGAATGACAATCATAGTTAAGGAAAACGAACAAGGAAGGACATTAGAGAACCTATTTATATGGGGGTTGTGATTCACAACCACAGTCTGCCACCATTCATAACCAAGAGCAGATGGGAAGGGCAATCTCAGTGCATTTGCAAACAGATTTAATAATAAAAGGCTGTCTGACTTGATGTGTCAGGCTGTCAGTACAGAGTGCAAAAGAACACCATGGAGTATGACACAATGCAATGCAACTCAAGGTGACGTACTCAGCTGCCTCTATTTTAAGGCGCTAAAGGAATTATTTTCATCCTTTGAATTTCTGAGAGTTGTGGCTTGCTGCTTAAACAATGGTTTTTGAGTTCAAGTATTTAATTTGCTACTCAGTCACCCAGTGAGATGTCCTCCATTAATGTGACTTCTCTCCGCTCATTCCTCTAGTATCTAAAGCAGGGATGGGCAATCTCTTGCAAGTCAGGGATCAGCTACAGCTCCCCCCACCATCTGCATCCCCCCCTTCACAGCAAGCCAAAATACCTGTTTTCCTGTGCAGTCCTTCTCAAAATGGCAGCAGGGGTGTGTGTCTTGTTGCCATCTTGAAATGGACTGTAGAGCAAAATACAGGTGTTTGGATGTAGTATGGGGTACTGATGCGTTCATGGACATGGAGTCGGGATATTTTCGTGTGTTTTATGATTTCTGCATGGTTTAGAGGCAAATAATTTCCAAAAAAATGTGCTGGTTTTTTTTAATAGGGGATTTATGGTGCTGCTGGGGTCTTTAGGGGCTTCACAAGGTGAGGTCCTTCTGACTCCTGATATAAAGTGTCAATATGCATATTTACAGCAGATAGGAGGGCACTATAGCAAACAAACACTGTATAGCATTTGCCCTTGTCCTCTCCCCACAATGGATAGTTTCCTCATCCATATCATTTCACCTGATTCCCCACCAATAGCCAGCAATGTGGAGCATTCAAGGACACTTACAATGTGATCACTTAATGGGCAGTGAAACCACACATTAGAGCGCACACAATGTAATGTGGCAGCAGCAGTTTTAAGCAGCAACCCAGGGATATGCAGTTTGGCATCTGAGTTTCAACAGTGTGAGAACAGAATGCAGTTACATGGATATTGTATTGTAGTTAGACCAATGCACTGCTTAGAAAATTGGAAAATGTAAAGACAGAATCCTCCAGCCACCATGTCTGCTGCTATGCTTGCTTAGAGTTCTCAGAGTTGTAGTCCAGAAAAGTAACTTTTCTCAAACAGAATAATAAAGAATCCTCTGTTCTTTAATAGTTTCTGTTTTGGATGACTGCTAAGATTGAATTAGTGTTACATTTTACAAACTGTTAACTGGAGGAGTTACACATTCTAGTAAGTAACTACAGTTACCTGAGCATAACTCCACTGAAGCCTGGGCCTCATTTATAACCAAGTGATCAACACTTTGGGTTCATCCACCATAGTCACCTCTTCTCTTCTCTTCTCTTCTCTTCTCTTCTCTTCTCTTCTCTTCTCTTCTCTTCTCTTCTCTTCCCTTCCCATCCCATATAAATCCTCAACTTGTGGCTACACTACAAAACTCTTAGCCAGGTGTCCACCATTCTTCTTTAATGCTGGTATGGGGGGATCACAAGCATTGGAAAATATAGTTCTGCAGTGGTTTCACCTTTTTAGTAAGGATGTCTGACATCCTGGTAACTACTTCCTCCATGGTTCCTTGTAGCTTGCAAAGTCAAATTCTAAACTAAGACAAGGGAAGTTTGCTTGTCAGTATTTTTAAAGGAAGTGAAGTCTGGGCATTGCAACGTTCAACTCAACAGAAGTCTTCTGAACTTCTAAGACATGTGTAGAGCAGCCAGTATATATCTCACATTTTATTGATTGTTGCTGCCTCCCCATTCACATATCCATTCTTTTTGGGGACTGTTTGATGGGATCTCTCAAGATCAGATTTACTGGTTCTCCACTAGGGCTCTTCAAAGCCTCTTCCAAAAATTGGAACATGGTAAGCTGAGGTGGTCTAATGATGTCTGAAGAGCAAGTTTTGTCCTCTCAGAATTATTAACAAAAATGCTTAAAGTTATAGTCTTGTAGTGAAAAGATGCCATTTAACTAATATACCAATGCACTGGTACACAATAACTCTGTTTTTAAAAGAAGGAAGGAAGAAAGGAAGGAAAAGGTCAGAGGAGATATTTTTGTTCCTCTATATCTTTGAATTATAAATAAACCCACTTAGGGGTAGAAATAAATTTTGCAACTTGTAGGCCAAGATCCAGCTCCCAGTCACTCCTCTGTGATCTTTGATATCAGTTCCATATCAAAAAGGATGTTTTAGGCATGTAGCCAAAAAGGGGACTCCCCAGCACAGAAATCTATCTATATCACATTGTTCCAGATGGCTCAGCATGGAAGAAGCCCAAGGCACTTAACTATGATGGGATCTCTCAAGATCAGAATCAGCATAATACTTTCATTATAGGAAGGGTGGTAGTGAGGTGGACTTGGAGATTGTTTGCATATGGCAGACAAAGGAAGTTTTTTTTCTGTGAATGAAACTCTTTTTGTCTAGGAACATTCACACTGATTGTCTGGTCATTACTGCTTATCACATCCATTCTTCTCTCTTGGAAAAGTCACTTAAGCCCATCAGTTCCTGAAATACTGCCCTTAAAACCCATTCTTTGCTATAAATACTTGTCCTGAAAAAAATAGCAATTTGGTCCAGTTTGCAACAAGGCAGAACCTTTGTCAGATTCAAACTTGGTGCAGATTGAGTTACATTCAACTCCTAGCTTTGCCCCCCAGATTTGAGCCTGGATTCTGGAACTGTTAAGCATTGCCCATTGCAATCCTTTAATGTGCTATCCAATACCACCTTTTATACATCTTAGTTCGTGTGTGTGTGTAAGTGCTTCATGTGAATGTTGACATCCCTCTTTTTGTTCAAATAATAAAATAGAGTTGTACTTAGTACTCTGAAGTTCTAGTTTTTTAGAACCTCTATACAAAAGCAAGATCCTGCCTCTTTGAAGTTACCCAGAGTCTCTTACTGCTATTTGAGCTATTAAAAAAAAACCTATTATATATTAATTTGTGAGTGCCATCTTGGTAACCTCACAATTTGGGTAACTGGTGTTGGCAACAGTCAAAAAACAGTCCAGAACAACAGAACTATCATTTGAATATTTTTTAAAGAAAAATCCAGAGAACTACAGCAACAAATACTGCAACATCCAGGATCCCTTTAACACATTTGTCTTGTCTGGAACAACCCACAGGTGGACTGTAGAACAGGAGCTGTCCAAGTCAATCACACTATAAGTGAACACATTTAATCAACAAATAACTGAGGAAGAATAGAAACTCATATTGCTCACATATTCAGCTATTAATTTTTCTCCTTAAATTTTATTTTTCCTTATTTTTAACATAAATAATTTAGTAGTATAGATTTAGAAAATAAAAAGATGGAAAGAAGAAAAATAGAGAAAAGAAAAAGTGCTATGCCTCGTTCCCTGGACCCAGGTTCAGATTCTGACACAGAGAAGTAAAAGGACAGGGTGTCATGCATAGTTTCTGGGACTCAGGTTCAGACTATAGCACAGACAGGGCAAGAAAAGGAGAGGATGACATTTTCCAGTAGCCATAGCAACAGACATGGACTCAACAGTAGCTACCACAGCTGAACACAGAAAAGAAAGGGAAAGTTTGTGATGCTCAGATCATTTGTACAGAAATTTCTCATTAATTGGAGAGAGGCTGCCAGATCATAAATAATCCAGTAATTCCCTCTGAAGACAAGAGTTATTGCTGACAACCGACCATTCTTGATGAAGCAACACTCTTGTCTCTTGATTCCTGGCTTGTGTTTCTGCAGAACCTTGGACCCTGCATCTTAAGATGACCACACTAATGGGTGCTCCTTTGGACTGATACCTTAGATTTATTGTTGGACCCTACTGACCTGGACTGCCTGGATTCTGAGTACTGTAGATCCTGTACATGACTGGGGCTGCTTCTCTCTTATCTCTGATGGATTTTGCTTGGTACTTTGCCCCTAGCTGGCCTACAAGACAAGACAAAGAAGGGCGAAATATAACTAATACACAATAGGACTCTGACCCCAGGTTACTGAAATGAAAATAAAACTATAAGGGGAAAAAGAATAAAAATATTATTATTCCACCATTACAAAGACAGCCAAATAACCCTACTAAAATTACTAGCAACCACAACCACAGATCATTATGTTGTTAGATTTTTTTATTGCTCACGGGGGAAAAATCCATAAACAGTTTCCACTTTTTCAGAAAATCTTCAACTGGCTCATCCTTTAAAACAGCAGCAGTCTGGAACAGCCCACAGGTGGACTATAGAACAGCAGGAGTTGTCTGAATCAATCACCTTATGACTGAACAGATCTGATCAGCAAATCACTGAAGGAGAATGGAACCTCATATCACTCACATATTCAGCAGTCAATTTTCCATCTACCTTTTCATGTTATGGTGCTAAAAGAGCAGGCAGATGGCCAAAAAGAAGGCAGGTAAGATGCACCTGGCCAATCTTAAACAATTTGTCAGTAAAAATGGTCACTGCTGCTCACAGATACATGCAGTGGGGAAGAGGTTAAACATCAAGACAGAAATTGCATCCTTCCACCCTGTCAATAAAAACATTACTTATGAAAAGGACACATTTTTTCCAAATAAAAAAAGCAGGCTGGAATGATTTGGAGACCTACATTTGACATTTGAAAACATGTAAACATCTGGTAACAGCTGCCACTGGGGATAGGAAAATAACTCATCTAGCAATCATTGCTGCTCTGTTTCCATCCCTATGGAGGAAAGGTAAGGAAAATATTCATATCAAGAAATAGCCTGCTGTAACTGGAAGCGTCACAGAAAGCAATAGTATGACTTCTCCAAAAGTGGTGTGTGCATGTGTGATTACATGTCATATTTCAGGGTATAATCTGCAATGTGACAGTATATGGATTTTAGGTCAACTCCTATAGACCCATTTAATGTTAGGTGGAGGCAAGTCCCCCTAGAATTTGGTGCAATGCCAGATGGATTGTTAAATGTTTCAGTCCTTGCTATAGCCTTCCTAGGAACTCACTCCCACATTTCCATTGTGCTCTGCGTCCAGTATCTCTGGACAGTGTAGGGAGCCTGAAAAAAATAGCATGAAAGGGTCACCCACAGCCTCCCTATAAGCTTCCAGGCATGTGTGAGAAATGGCCAATGACACCTGTAAAAGCAATAGGATTTTCAGTGCTCAGCTTTCCATCATATGGAATATTAGATGTCTTGGCATATAATTTAAACACCTACTTCTGCATCTTATGTGTATGAATTAAAAGGCTGATTTAAATCTTAAAAGAGTTAACAAATCTAAGCTAAGTGATCATGTGGATATTCTTAATGGCAACCAAATCTGCAAATACAAGCAATGATTTTTTATTTATTTTTTAAAGTCAACAACCCAGTCTGATCCTTCTCCAAATAGGCCCGGCTGCTGTTGAGTGAATAAAATTAGCTTCTAATCAAATGCATCATTAAAACTACAGACAGTAGAGCTAGACACTGACAGCTTTATGAGTGAGACATTTAAAGTTAATTAGGATATAGTGCCTTTGTAGATGGTTTAACACCAAGGGGGTAGTTTGACTGAAACTAAACAATAGTGGTGTTCAATTCTCTATTGCTGTCATTGCTGTCTGGGGCTGTTTTTGGAGCACCTACTGTGGTATTCATGCCTACATGAGCACACATGGAGCACACTAAACCTGCCAAATCCAGTTTGGCACCACAGACTATACTCCCTCTAATGCAACCAGCTGGCAACCTCAGCCCAGGGCATCTGGTGGAAAAAGCAGGACATTCCCATGCTGCAACTTGGAGAGCTTAGAAAAGCCCAGTGTGGACATGACACTCATCACTGCCCTTGTTTTTGAGGAGCTGAGTGAATTAATGGAGAACAAAGTAGTCTTAACAAGCAAAAGCCATTGATGCAATTCTCTTGAACTACCTCTAATGGAACCCCTAGTTTTGTGATGCCTGCTGTTCTCTCTAGCAGCTGGCACTTAAGGACTATTTATATTGTCAAGGCATTGAATGGCAAAATCCATTAGTGTCTGCAGGCAAGCAAGTCATGCTTTCTGGCTAGGGGACAATGGAAACCATTGAATAAGGCTTTAAAAAGTGTGTCATGATAAGAAGCCTGGTATATGTTATCCTAAAGTGTTGCAATAAGAATTCTCCAATCTCTTTTGCCTGCCCTGCCCATCTTCATTATAAGAAAACATGGAGAACAGGCTTCTGCTGAAAAATCATCTGCACCACCTATGCAGCTTTACAGAGGTATAAATATATAGCCTTCACTATATAACCCACCCATGTTTTCTCACTCCATCTTACGGGATGGGGGGAGACATTCAGCAGAGAAGGATGGAACAGCTACACAATGACCTTTTCTTGGTAACACTGGGAGCTGTCCATCTGGAAACATGCCACATCTGTGTGTTTCTTCACATTTTACTTTTGTACTGCTCTTCTTTGCTCATCTTTCCCTTGCCCTCCCATGTTGGAAATTTAGATTTGCAAGTTTCATAGGGTGGGAATCTGTCTTTCTGTTGTTGTTGATATAGATGCTGCTCTTTAAACTCCAATGTATGCTAAAAATCACTGCTACTATCACCCCAATCCAAGTTTCTGTTCAGGACTGAAATAAGAGCCAGAAAATTATAACTCATGAGGCTCTATCAAATTTATTTCTCATTTTTCTAAAATATGGCATTTTGATGGCTCCAAAGGTGAAAATACTTTCTTGGAAGCACATATTTAAATGCCCTTGCTGTTGATGGTCTCCTAAAACCATTAGACATTTCTAAACATTAAAAAATGTACATACCAAAAAGTGTGCATCTAACTTACATTCCACTTGTTAGACTCCTCTACTTTACTATCCAGGACCTGTAAAATTTTGAACTATATCTTCTAGAATGCTTCATCCTACATGACCAGTAGTCATGCTAGCTCAAGGACTATGGGATTTGTATTCCTGAAAAGTTACTTTTCTGAGCTTTCCTGGGACCAGAGTATTTACTGGACCACACTCTGTCTCCTTGGTGTTTTTTCATGACAGTAAGAAAATCACTGGTACAGGCCAGTCAGTGCTGTGCTATTCTCAGTCTGTGTGACTCTCGCAATAATGTGCACTGGCACCAACAGTTATCAGATCAATTGTGCTGAGAGGTAAGCCTTTAATAAGTATGGCATGTATCCTATAAGGGAACAAGGAAATATCACATGATTTTTTGAAAAAGAAATAAGTCTGAAAATAGGAAAAATCTTCTTCAATTTTTTTCAGACATTGTAATCCTTTTTTTCATAGCAATCATCTGGTGGGTACCTTGAACAAGAAATTATTCTGTAAAAAGAAGAAATATATACTGACTATGGTAAGGAGGAAAGGGAGGGAGAATGAAGCGTGTTAGGTTATCTATCTCAGACTATTCAAAATCATGAGTTATGACATATTATTCATTGCCACATGCTGATAGCATAAAGAGAAACAACAAGGTAATTTTACTGTAGACATGAAACATTTCTATTTTCCAGTCAATTCAGTTCACTGCTACATCTGTCAAGGAGATTAATCTGGTGCTTATACATATATAAGCCATTTAGGTTCCAAATGATGTAAGTCTCTGGCATTCCATACAGCAGAGGTGGGAAACTGTGCAGGGGGGGGGGCATTTTTCCTCCCTGTGTCCACCTGGCAGGCCTCACCAACCGATTTTGGCTAACCCAAAGTGATATGACACCACTCCCAGCTACTAGTTTGGCCAATCTGAGGCCATTTTTTTTTTAAAAAAAAATATTTTGTTTTGGGAATGTTTGGGAAACCTTGGAGGGTCTAGGGAAACAAACCACTGCATTATGGACTCATTTTAGATATGTTTTTAAAGGGAGGAAATCAGCTGAAAATCAGATAATTTGAAAAAGTATAGTCAGGTGACAAACTTAGAGGTCCCAAGGGGCACATGCAGCCTGTATGTTACATTTTGTCCATCTTTTCCCTACAACACCCACAGATAAATCCTCCAAATGCCACAGAGCTCTAGATTTTGGCCAGGAAAAGAAAAAAAAAGATGGAAAGGGGAATGGGGCAGAAGACAGGGATATGACTAATTGCAAATCCATGGTCAAATCCATGGATCACTAGCCCACTGATACAGTGGAACCATTGTAGTTTGATCCAGTTGTTTCTCTTTCTAGTCTTCCTTTGCAATTTCCTTGTTCAAAATAATAGTGTGACTCTGGCATTTTGTTTTGTTTTGTTTTGTTTTGTTTTTGTTTTTTTTACTCAAAGCCTGAAGTTTGCTAACAGTTCCCACCATTAGATCCTTGTCTAATCTATGCTTTGAGTTGCTCGCTTCATCCCTTTTTACAGTTTCCTATTGATCAATAGGAGGAGGAGAAAATTCTATAAACCAGGTGAAGGAAACAATATGCAGTGATTTCTTGGCAAACAGCTGCTTAATTGGTACATAGTGAAAAAATGCATTGAACTGAATAATTTCCAAATATAAATCCTGTGGCCAAAAGAATTTAAAGATCATATTCCAGCCTGGCATCAGAATGTGGCACCTTTTATTAGAAGTCCAGTACGATTCTTTTTGTAGGTGCTAACCTACTCTTGCCCCTCCCCTACCATCATTGGTAGACTGAATTCCAGAGCCTGGTATCTGTATTTTCTTGTCCCCAAAATGCCACAAATGTGGATCACCGGGGAGGAATTAAAAAATAGGCACCTTCACATCCACACACCCCCATAACTGAAGACTGGCACAATGCCTTGGTCACAGGGGGAGAAAACAAAAAGGTCAACAATAGCAGGCTACTGCTCAAACTATAGCTCTTCTGTGCCTAACAACTGAAAAACAACAATGGAATAGTTCTGCAAATTTTACTGTACTCCAAGATAAGCCATCCTGACAACCTTAATGGGCGTCCAGGCACAAGAGGTTTCTTAAACCCAGAACTCAATGTTCCAAATAGTCAAAGGCAGTCTCTGAGATCTGTGGGATATCTAATGGGTCAGCGATTCTTCTACCAGGCCTTAGTTTATAGCAGCATTCAGTGTTGCTCAGAAGAATCATGAACCATCATTAATGATTCTTGAGTTTCAACATCTCTTCAGGCCACTCAGACATTCCTCACTTTGCATATCAGCTTTCTATTGCCCTTGAAAAAACACATCTCTCCCAAGCTGCTATGAAACATACTGCTTTATATCAATGAAAAAATAATTGGCACACAGCCACAAATGAATTTCATGTATGCCTCATAGCCTATATTTTTTTTCTCATACCATCCCAAGCATATCCTCCAAATTTGGTAAAAAACTGCCCAACTACTTTAATATAACAAATGTAGTATATCTTCAAGTCATTTCTGAATCTTGCTGACCCTGTGGCAACACTATTATGGGTTTTTCTTGGCAAGATTTGTTCAGAGGGGGTCTGCAATTGCCTTCTTTTGAGACTGGGAGAGTGTGACTTGATCAAGGTTACCAGTGGGTTTCCATGAAAAAAGGGTTGATTTGAATGCTGATCTCCAGAAGTCTTTGTCCAACACTCAAACCACTACATCACACTGGCTTTCTATAACAAATACACAGACACTTAATTTTATTTTATACAGATTTTGCAGGAGTGCTGAATTATATAGAAGGAATAACAAAGACAGCAAAGGATGGCATTCTAGAGAAGTAGATCTCAATACACAAGTTTTAATGAAAGTTTCAGTTATGACGGCACAAAACACCTTTTGTGGATAGCAAACTAGGAATACCTTTCCTTACTGAGCATTTCTCTTTCCCTGCCAACACAGTGAGAAAGAGCTACAAAGGAAGTTACCCACAAGGTTCTAGTAACAAGGGGAAATTGATACCAAAGGGAGAGAAGAAAGCTCCCTCTTCCCATCTACTAATAAAATTTTCTGGAGATGTAGTTGGTGAGATTTTGATAATGGATTCTGTGCTACTTCAGTGCGTCATTAGAATTGCTCTCTCTCCCAGACATGGAAAGACAAGAACTGACAAACATTCAAGCTTACAGGGAATAAAATCTGTCACTCCCCATCTTGTAAACATTAAATCACTGACTACCAAAATTGCTGAATTATGCAGTGTTAGGCAGAGGAAAGTGCAGGGAAATGGTCGAGAAGAAGAAGTGATGGGTATGCCCCCTCCTCGAAAATGTATACCTGCTGTATCATCAGGATAAGGATTACTTAATTAAACAGTTTCAGGCTTCCATCACCGGATACAGGGTTTCACTGATACAGTCTGCTTCAAACTACTGTGCCTTGGTAATTATACCTGTATACTTCCTCATCAATGCAAAGGAGAATTCAGTGAACTATCATGAACAAATCTAAAGCAGTTTGATTCAGACATGTGGGATCATATTTTACATCCCTGAAGAGGGGGATGCTCAAAACAATGTTTAGTCAGGGTATGCTTTAAGACTACACAGTTATAGCACTATTATTTCACTTTAATACCATGGCTCTGTCCTATGGAATCCTGGGATTGGTAACTTGTTGAGGGACTAGAACTAGCTGGCTAAGTGTCCCTTCCTAAACTGCAAACCCTGGCATTCCAAAGGGTACGCTATAATTATGTAATACCAAAGGGTCAAAGATAACCCTTGGTGCACGCCTATTAAAAATAAACCCTTCTTCCCTCCAATAAAGGCTGTACATGAATGGCTGTTACATCAAAAGAGAAATAACATGACATACTTAACTGAATGTCTGGCCAGATTTGAAATGATTTCATCCTCTGCTGCAAATTCTGGAGAACCCCAGTAGACCTTGGCAAATTATGGAATCGCTTCATGTTTGGCTTCAAGAATATAACTAGACACTTCTGCAACACCTTCCTAACTATCCACCAGGCTAAATTCAGCAGCTCTTTGGTTGCTCCAGAGTGCTCTATGCTATGTTGAGCCATGCACAACAGCTGCCTGACTTGGGTAAGAGCAGATGAGGCAAAGTAACTTTCCAGCAAGGTCATGTCAGACAAAATTCTAGGATCACACCACATCCTTCCATAGATTCAGATGAATGTAACTTTACTGAGTGATGTACATCCAGATTTAGACAGGCCATAACAGGACCACAGATAACTCCCCTGTGAACTCTGCTGGTCCTATGAGCTCTCCCTCTTGGGAGTCATGCAGCTGGTCAGATGTGGCTGGACTGCATATCCAAGCATTCCACACCTTTGGGGAAGCTGGCTAAAGATGTTAGGACTTGGTGTCCTGCAACATCCAGAAAGCCATATGATTCCAACTCCTGGTTCAAGAACTGGTGAGGTGTTACAAACCATCCAACTGCTCCAATTTGGCAGTGATGATCCCAGTTAATCCTTGTTTTTGGCTGTTTTTAAAACGTCCAAGTTTCTCCCTCCTCTTCCCACTTTCCCCTTTTGCCTTCAGTTGCTGCAAACTTGAGTTCAAAGTGCAAAAGTAGTTTATACTCAGTTAAGTCGGCAGGGAGGGAGAAGAGAGGAGGGGAAAGAAACTTGCAGCAGCTCTTCTAACTTGTGTATTCATGTTCTTCCGATGTTGCCTGGCCACATTTGTGAAGGTATGGCCAGTGAAGTTCAGAAGTCCAGCCATATGAAGGCTGACAAGACCTGTCTTGCAGTTAGTTCTTCTTCCCTGAAGAGCTCTCAGACTGCATCCACACTGCAGAAACAATCTAGCTTGACATCACTTTAATTGCCATGGTTCAATGCTATGGAATTCTGGGAATTGTACTTTGTTGTGTCACCAGAGTTTTCTAACAAAGAAGGCTAAATGTCTCACAAAAGTACCATTGCCAAAATTCAATAGCATTGAGTCATGGCAGTGAAAGTCGTGTCAAACCAGATTATTTCTGCAGTGTGGATGCAGCTTCAGCTGTGTTTTCTGAATGACCTTTGCCCAGCTGTGTGAGCAGTTACTTCAGTATAGCAAAGGAGTAATAGATGCTGCTTGGGTCTACTCCTCATGAACCCAAGGAATAACTTAGGACTTATCTGAAGCAACTTTTAGGGAGCCAGATTTGGGTTGCATTCATTGGGCCCATATATCATAACAATAATAAATATGATCTTAGAGGATGCCACCAAAATTTCTATTTATGTAGTTATGTTCAGACCACAAAGCCTACTTTGCAGTGTGACCGTGAGTGGACTGTATATCTGCAAAATGCATATGGAATTGATTGAAAGAAATAATTCAATAAATGGTTGCACTTCTCAAACTAAATTAAACTGTGGGAGAGAGCTTTTGAAGGAGCATGAGAAAAACAGCATGGTGACTGATTTCAACCAGCCAGCTCAACAAACAATACTAAGAGCAGACAAACCAAATTCTGCAGATGACTTAAACAAACAAGCCAACCTGCACAATAGAGATAATATTTTAAAAACAAACATACAAACAAACCCAGTAAGGCAACTTGCTTATATTACCTGAGGGAAATTGCTGAGATGTAAATGGATGAGTTAATCAGATAGTTAAATTGGTATAGATATTTTATACAGTCCTATGTCCTCGTGGTTCTCCTTCAGTTGTGTAGTTGATGTTCCAAGGAATGCAGGGAGAGTCCTTAAATCTGCTGACACAAACTAGTTTGTTGTTGTGCACCTTCTAGTCATTTCTGACTTATGGCAACCTGAGGCAAACCTATCATGGGTTTTTCTTGGCAAGATTTATTCAGAGAAGGTTTTCTGTTGACTTCCCCTGAGGCTGAGAAAGTGTGAATTGTCCAAAAACACCCAGTAGGTTTTCTAGTTGAGGTGGGAATTGAATCCTGGTCTCCAGATTTCTAGCCCAACACTCAAACCACTATGCTGGTCCTTGGTAAGATGCAAGCAATATTCCCTTGGAAGGTCTTTCACTCTTCACTAGGTTGCACCCCAATTTTAATCTTAAAAAGTTACTTTGGCTGCAGTCAACAGTTTTCAAATCATTTGATTTGGAAAGACATTAAGTCAAGACCCTTTATGCGTCTGGGCACAATTACACCATTTAAAGTCCTTCCAAGTCAAGGAACCTCTTTGAAAACATGTTCCAGCTGAGCAAAGAAGCCAGAGTGAAGCTGAGCTGAGCAGTCAGAGGACAGCTTGAACAGACCAGGCAGCGGGCAACTTTGATAAGGATGGGAAGGTAATTAGAAACAATTATTAGCAGAAGCTGTCATGTGGAAATGCTTGCACTGTTTAAATGTTGACCCACTGTGCAAATAACTTTCATATTCATATTGTTCTTGTCTTGTCTTTTTTTTTTTTTTAGAACTGCTTTGAAATTTCTTATCCCTAGAAAGTTTGGGATAGATCTAGCTATTTAACACTGGAGGGCTAAGCCCATGAGGCTTTTCACAGTATTTATTCATTACACAATTATAGCAATTTGATTCCACTTTAGCTGCCATGGATGCATTATATGGAATTCTGGGGTTTGTATTCTGGTGAGGTGCCAGAGAGCCAGCATGGTATAGAAAGCCAATGTGGTGTAGTGGTTTCAGCACTGGACTATGACTCTGGAGAACAGGGTTCCAATCCTGGCTTTGCCATGTAAACCCAGAGGATGACAATGGCTGACTCCCTCTGAAGATACTTGCCAAGAAAAACCCATGACAGGGTTGCCTAAGGGTGACCATAAGTCAGAAACGACTTGAAGGCACACAACAACAACAACGAGACACTAGATCTCACTGGATGAGGATTTAAAATACCCCTCCCTAAACTACAAATTCCACAATGCCATGGCAATGACCCATGGTAGTTAAACTGGGATGATAGTCCTATGATTGTGTAGTGCAAAAGGACCAAGACACTTGAAATTTCCAGAAAGCAAATGGATGCTTTTAGTTATTGGTCATTCTGCCTTTACTCCAAGGATCTCAAAACTTCATTCATACCAATTTTTTTTTTTACAATCCCAAATGAAATAGATCCATTGTATCAATTTTTTTATTGTTGAATTAAGACTTATGTATATCCATTTGATTCCACACCCGAAAATAACAGAATAAAACTCAGGGGAAGATTCTCTCCAACTCTCATGATTTATCCTCACAAGTTAGGATAGGCTGGGAGAAAGAGAGTGATTTGGCCAAGGTGACCCAAGTGAGCTTTATGACAAAGTGAGATTTCAACCCAATCTCCTTAGTCCTAGTATGGCACTTTAACTACTAGACTACAGTGACTTCCAATCATGGCAATGCTCCCTACCCTCCAAATTGAATCATCTATTCTGTCGAAAATACAGCTGCTTTCTTAATGAGCTTCTCACAGTTTTGTCTGTACCTCTCACACGTAGTGCATTGACCCAAGTGAGTGAAGGATTGTAGAACAAGAAATTTCAGTAGAAAAAGTCTTTGCATTCAGCTAAAATTAAAAAAAAATGTTTTGGAACAAAAGCATCCATGTTAATTTCTGCTCCATTTAAATAAATATAATGCATCAAAGTTTGTCAAACAGAAGAAGACAAAATCAGCAGAGAATTACTCTAATTATTACCTTCAAGCTTGCAGAAATGACTGTTACAATGGAGAGTGCATACAAAAAAGGGGAGGAAACTATAAAGGAAGTACTTGACAGTGGTTGTTTAATTAAAATGGGCCAAATATCATTAGCAATGGACTGTTTGGAGTTTAAAGCCAATTACAACCTAACTACAAAAAGGAAAAAGAAAATGCATATTCCCCAAGTAGGCTCTGCAGCATCTGTCAGTACAGAGGATTATATCAATTAAAAAGGACTGCATCTACTAGGACACTTAGCTAATCATGTACAGAGAAGTTAATGTTTGTAACCTGAGTTTTTAAAAAGGTGTAAGAGAAACTCTTGAAAGTGAAATCTTATTTACATAGTTAGTGATAGCCTGATGGAAAGTACACAGAGTTGGCCATTTGGGGAAAAAAACAGAATCCATCACAATATTATTTTTTGTAAGTCTGACCTGCGACATATCTTAGTCCAGAGCTTGGAAGACTTACAGTTTGAACACTCTCAGATTTCCCCATCACACATAGAGTTCTTTTTTTGGATGATGATGATGATGTACTTAAAAGCGTACAAAAAGACAACATTAAAACCAAACTCTCTTTCTTAAAAGTCAACATTAAAACCAAATTAAAACTCCTGCAGAGAGAATCTGGGATATGTCTCCCATAAAAGTAAACTTTCTAAGCTCTATTTCCCACAAAGCCTCCATTCAAAAATAGATAGGTATTTGTATGGTAATAATGGGATATATATATTGTGTGTACCTCCTTATGGAAGTTTATAAAAATTGATTTTGGCTTCAGAATTCCTGAGATGTTTTGATCAAATAAAATATAATTGTCCTTAATTTTATTGGTTGGATCCTGTATCAGCCACTTATATTTTGTGCCTTCAAGTTTTTTCCCACACATGGTGACAGTAAGGTGAACCTATCATGGGGTCATCAGCTATGTAGTCAAGTATATTTTTTAACTAAATAAGTTAACTCAGCTTAACTATGAAGGAGGCATGCTGGATTCCAAGGAAACATCTTCTTTGAATTGCAAATGGACATTAAATTTCTTTGACTTTGAAAATTTTCCAGTGACTGATGGCCAAAGGGAGAGGTGTCAGCCTACAGATAGCCCTTCCCTACCATCTGAACTAAGACCAGAAACAGAAGTTGCAGGCTTATGACTAACATCTTCATTTTTTCCTTCTCCTGTTTGCCTGATGAAGAAGCCAGTGTGACTTCAAAAGTTTGCAACATGTAATTGTGTATATTGGTTGGTCAAATAGAGGTATCATTGTTTGGTAAATGATACATGGGGGAAAGAAAGTCCATTCTGCCATCAGTTGGAGCACAGTTGAATTAGGTCAGGTTTGAGGGGGTCTGGTCAGGAGAACTTTATTAGATAAGTATACCTAAGCAGCTGATGAAAAATTTTGGCCAGTTTATTTAAAATTGGTTTGGAGACCAGAGGTGGGTTGAGTTCCTCACACACACCCTAACCAAATTATATGGTTATAATTTTTTCAGATGCCATCAAGTTCCCCTTGGTTTGTCAAGGATTTCCAAAGTTGCATTGAACTCTGGTTTAGGAGACACTCAGCAATACCCTATGCATGTGTGACTGTCAGGAGACTCATCTCAGCTTAGCCAACCCTCCACCTCCCACCCAGCATTCCTTATGGGCCCTGAAAACCTTCCAAGTTCACTTCAAGTTTCAATTTCAGACAAAATTTGGAAAGACAGAAAGAACATCATGAGAAGGTACTATGCATGATGCCCCTGATTTCATGTTCAATGGTTGATGGAAAGATAACAACTCTTCCATATGGTATTTCAAAATGGGCAACTCTTTTAACTAGAGTTGCATTGGAGATTTTGAATCAAGGATGTTGCTGGCTATTGCTCATGTTGCTGTCTTAATTAGCACACTAAGAAAAGGGAGAAATTGTCATAGATGGCTTGCATGTGCTGTATTAGATTTATGCACTTTTAAAAATGTCTTTAGACAAAATGGAAGGACAGCTTAATTTCAGGTGCATCTAGAAGAATGTTGGTTTATTGACAAGCAATTAAGATTCTTACAGATATAGCATCAGATACAATTCAGAGATAATTCTTTTTGTCTTCTTTTTTCATGAACTACCTGGTGGAATGTAGGCAGTGTCTTGGAGGACTATGATAAATATATTGAAAGATTTAAGGAAGTGAGTTTTGTAAGTGGCTGCTCTGTTGAATGATTTACAAGGACAGTCATAGATCAAAGAATTTCCAGAGTTTCCACTTCTGATCATCTATGAGAGGGTGAAGGAAGTCTAAAAGGGAGGGAGAAAGAGACTCTGTATTCATAATGGGGATGGGGATTCAAGGAAATGCATCATTGCCAGAGGAAGTGTTGCAAATAAAGGAAGAGGAGAGGTAGGAGAGAAGGAAGGTTGCTGTAGGTTGTATCCTACAAAATGGGATTTACAGGATGCTAATGGGTAGGGAATAATTTCCACATGGTAATTTTGACTAGCTAAAGATAATCTTCATTCCTCCATTATCCACCATTATAAAGTGGCATGGACACAAGAAGAGACAATGCATTTGATTCCTTAAGTAAAGATATGCTAAAGTGTAAAGCAAGAAAAAGAGGACATTCAACAAAACAGCACCCAAACTGTACACCCAAACAGAAACTCTTCCCGACAGGAACAGGAAGCAGAAATGCAAGTCATAGAAGCAATTTCTACATCCACATAGACCAGAGTAATGCAGGCCAGAATAAAGCATAATGTTCCATTGGTATCATCTCCTTACAGTCTTAGCTATGATCAGGAAACAATGACCTGTTCCTTTGAGATTCCTTATTTTATCAACTGTTGGTTTTCCTAGGAGATACTGACTGGGACAGAGGTGAGCAAATGGAGTGGATGAAAGATATTCCAAATAACCACACTTAGTTCAATAAGTCAAAGTATCAGTGCAATAACATCTCAACAAGCAAGTGAAATCTATGTAGCACATCTCAAAGGTTCAAAAGCCAGGAACAGGGAAGTTCAAACAGCTTAAATGGTGATTCACAGTGGCTGATACCTGCTGGCTGGCTATTCAGTTCATTAGGCAAATTGCAAGCTTATATATCCCAAAATCATTGCACAATGTCTTAGTAATAACAGTTAATGATGGTTATGAATCTTTCTATAACCTTTCTATAAGCAGAGTCTGGAGAAAATTAATCTCTCTGTACCTTAAAAGGGGATGCAACTGATGTAAGACATATGGAAGGAGATTTGTGTGAGTGCATGTTAGATAGCAAATGCTTGCAATTTTAATGATACAAAGGCAAAAAGAGAAAACTCTCAGAACTGTGTGACAGCTAAAATCAGCTGGGGTACAGGACTCTAAACCCCCACCCACATTTCCCCCACATAGTCCTGACATTCTGAGGTGAGAAACATGATCTGCTGTTATGGAATAGAAGCCTGCTGTTTGCCTCCATTTATACTCTGCTTGTATATTTGTGTACATAAAGCCAAAGCCTGCAAAGAAAGCAGGAGCCTCCTGCTCTCTTTCTGACTGAAAGGAAACCACATGCAGATAGCACAGCCCCTGGAACTTCCCACTGCTCAGAGAAAGGGGAAGGGGCAAGCACAACAGGGACAGTCATGACAGAGTGAGGTAAAGAAAAGAGCTCAAAGCACAAACTTGATCCAACACATCTAAGGAACTCTAAACGGAGCTATTGAACAGGGCATCAGTAGCCTGTCCCTGCTTCCTTTTACAGAGGCTGGTGGGAGACAGGGAAGGAGGGGAAGAGAGATTGAAAAGAAAGAAGGGAAACAGAAAGGGCCCCAGGTGAACATAGAACTTAAAGCAGAGCAGGTGTGGTAGAGGAAAAATTCAACACATGAAGCTGCTTCTGGAAAGCTATTCTCCAATACCATAAAGGTCTCCCCTCCAGGCTATTCTACTGAGCATAATGGTCTCCAGCATATTCTCTTGCCTGGATCAGGCTTCCCAGAAAATACAACTTTTCCAACTTCCTGCACACTCTTTCCTAAAGAACCCAAAGAACCTTTTGCCATGCACCTCCTAAAGACCAAGGCCTTTAAGAAGAGTTTTACATTCTTTCCCCAAACTTAGGGGGGAAGCAGACGACTGCTTCCGGGTCGCCGTGGGTCGGAGCGCCAGCGGAGCTCAGCCTCCATACTGCGGCGCTCCTCCGGCGACTCTAAAAGGAGCACCAAATTGGCACTCCTTTTAGATGTCAGGGAAAGTGCGCCCTAAAAGCGGCAGGCGCACTTTCCCTGACTCTTCCGCCGTGGCGCGTCCCTGGAGCGCCGGCCGTGCAGAGGGCCGGTGACTCCGAGGGCGACCTCAGGAAGAGGAAGGGACGCCGCTCGTGCGGCTGCCCCTCCTCTTCCGGGCCTCCAAGACGGCTCAATTAGCCGTCTGCCGAGGCCCTTAGAGATTAAAACTTTTTCAAAAGGCTATTTGGGTAGTAAGAAGAGACATGAGAGGAGGTTTTTTTTAAAAAAAAAAATGCAAGGTTTGTAAAAACTGGATCTGCCACCCATTCAGTGTCAGTGGATTTTAATATTATAAGAAAGGGAGAATGGCTTCTCCCAATTTTATAACATAGGAAACTGGGGTTATCGGCTGCAGCTGCATGGTGGGAGATTCAGGTTAGACAAAAAGAATCACTACTTCATGCAGCACATGGTGCTGCAGAATTCATTGCCATAAAATTTAGTGATGGATACAAACTTGAACATCTTAAAATGGGGTCTTCTGGGCTAGATAAGCACTTATTTTGATCCAGCACAGCTGTTTTTACATGGTATTTCTCTAGGCTTTTCCAGATAGGTCTAAGTGTGAATTCTTGTGATATGGCTTTTTTTGGCTTTCCTGGTTGTTGTCACCTCTGCCTTTACTTGTACCATTCTTTTTGGGGCTGAGATTTGTACCAGGGCTGTTATAAAGTTTTGTTTTTTTTTTGTTTTTTTTTAAAAACTGAGCCAATGGAAAACTGCCATTTCACTTAGACACTAGTGGACTGGTATATTATAATGGAAACAAAAAAATGGAAAAGAGAAAGCTGTGAATAATACTTTATTATTTTGATATGACTTGGAGTTAAAAGGATGCCCACTTGATAATAGAATAGAACAAAAATGGCACTTGAGTATTTTTTTTAAAAAAAGACACCTCTCCTCCTCCTCAAAACAGCAGCAAAATATTTCAACCTCCTAACACATTTGCCCCATCTAGAGCAGCCCTTAAACCTGTTTAGCTTTACTCTTCTAGCTGGAAGTATGCTAGATGTATCATCTATCACTGTGACATAACTTTGCTCATTTTAAGCTCATGACAATATTTTTTTAAAAAAAGAAAGAAAGAAAATGTAATTAAAATAAAAACATCCAGAGGTCTGGGAGTTAATGCTAGTACATTGTTCAACATATTTAATATTCACATTCCCATTTGATTTGGCTCTTAACTAATTAGGGGCCAGCTGAGCGCCTTGAGGCATTGGATGCCATGGAGACAGAGAATGCTTTTCCCTTGCATGGCATGGTACAGTGTGTTTCTGTTGGCAATGCATCCCTCCAGATGAAGCCATCACCCAAAAGATTCTATCATATACTGATAGATAGCAGTGACATGAGAATGACAAAAAGATCCAGAAGCATGGAAAACTTTTGCTGTGTTGTTTCCAAAATGTCTAGCCTAAAAATTCGGTAGTGATGACAAGTAACATCTGTTATAGCTTTGTTTTCTGGGAGTGGGATTTCTAACATGTCGAACGCAGACCAGGAGACAGAATCCTGATGATGTGCTACATCTGCATAACTGCGCACGAAAAGGTACTGTTGGTTCAAGGCAAAAAGGCCACAGGCATAGTAGCCATGAAGGATGAAAAGGTTTGGAAAAACAGGGTGCTCAAAGCTGGCAGATTTTGTCTGCTTTCCCTTGACATTGTGGCCTTGGAAAAAGTGCCAACACTAGCATAATGTACCAGCCTGATTCTGGAGTTTAATATATTCAGCAGTTGGAAATACATGTCTAGGTAGAAAGCTTCTTGAGCAGAGAATGACATTAGGATAGACTAATAGGACTAGAAGGGACCACAAGGGTTATTTAGTTCAACCTACCAAACAGAAATCATGAAATATGCAACTAAAGCAGTCCTGAAAGATGGCTGTCCAGTCTCTGTTTAGAAATGTCTAAAACATAGAGTCTACCAACTTCTTTTTCTACTGCAAAACAACTTACCATTATTATTATTATTATTATTATTATTATTATTATTATTATTATTATTATTAGGGTTGATTTATATAGCGCCACAAATTTTGCACGGCACTTTACAGAGTTATAAAAAATAACAAAACCTGCTGATGGTGTACTATCTAAAATCACAAAGTGTAAAATATGTTAAATAGATAATTTATCCCATTAGAATAACGATAAAGCTATGGCTTAAGCATTAATAAAATTGACTGATATAAAACTATAGACAAACAATACCACCACTAATATTACCACAAATATTGTCTTCCTAATGTTTGGGTAGAAACTTTTCTTGTAATTTGAATTCATCAGTTCATTTTCTAGTGTTTGGAGCAGAGGACTCCATTCCTTTGTTCATTGACAAGTACAAGGTTCATTTTACATAAAACCACAATATTTCCTTGCCCACCAAAGACTAAGAATATATATGTATGCATTTACAAGTCAAGTGTCATGGCTTCCAAAGAAACATGGTCTGGGACACGTTGAAACCATGTTGTTGTTGTTGTTGTTGTTGTTGAAATGGCACATTTATAAAATAATAAAGACATAATTCTTCACTATGGGCCTTTGCAGACTGCTAGAAATAGTGCAAATTGAGTCCACTTTAACTGCCCTGGCTGTGCTATGGAATCATGGGAATTGCATTTTTTTTCTGAGACATTGAAAGTTCTCTGTCAGAGAGCTCTGGTGCCACAATAAACTACAGTTCCCATGATTCCCTAGCATTGAGTCAGTGCAGTTAAAATGGACTCAATTTGCACTTTCTGGCAGTCCGCAAAGGCCCAAAGTTTCTTTTTGAATGAAGCAACAATTTTCTTTCTGCTCTAAAAAAGTCTTTGATTTTTTTTTTGAGGGGGGGTTCATGATTGTGAAACCTATTTGAAATTCATAACATATTCTGTGCAAAATTCACATGTGACACTTTTGTGAAGAAAGCTGCATTTTTCTATGAGGAAAATAATGTGGGTTTTTTTTTGTTTTGTTTTTTTTAGAAATATTAATTTCCTGTGTGGAAAATGTTCTTTCTTGGGCATAACATATTTTCTATGCCAACAAAACATGTGTGAATTTTGTGCATAAATAAATCCCCTATTGAAGCATTCATTTTATTCATTTTTCTGTTCAGGAAATACTATTTCTGCATAATCATATTAGTTTCTGTGCATAGAGCTCTGTTTCCTACAAACAAACAAACAAATAAAAAAGGCAACCACATGTCATTTTGTACCATATAAGTCCTGAATGTCTCGTCCATAGGGTTGCCATGAGTTGAGATCAACTCGAGGGCAGTTAACAACAACAAAAAAAAAAATGTGGATACATTGATTTTCACTTTCTCACAAACTGGGAGAAAATCTGGGGACCAATAATAGTTTTTCTAAAGGCTGCTCCTTCTATATCTCTACTTTAAACTGGTGGAACAATCATATTCACCTCTTTCTTCTCAATAAAAGTCAGTGAAATTTGAACACAAAGGGATAGGAGTACACAATTGTTTGTGCGAAAGAGAAAAGACAGGGAGAAAGACAAGTCTTGACAGCAAGCAAAATATTTCAAAGACCTTCAGCTGTTCAGCAGTCATCCATCATCCCAGACTAACACTAGGAAGCACAAGCTGAGGAATCACAAAGAAGATTTTAGACATCGGTGTTTGTCTGCAGCATGGATTTTCACATACTGCTTAAACATGAAATATGAGTCATCAGAATTCTATTTGGATAAAAGGAAAGCCAAAGGGAAAATTTAAGGTGCAATGTCTGGATGTCAGTGTTCATCAGTTCCAGTGTATCACTTATTCCAGAAACACTTGGATCAACCCAGCTATAGAAGTCTTTGCTAATTTTGTTCTTGAAGGGAGCATTTGCAGTTGAGGACTGATAATGTGCAAAATTTACACATGGTCTTTATGTGGGTAGGTGGGGGGAGCAGCATATTCTGTCTGGAAACAGCATATTCTGTGCAGAAGCTCATATTTCTGTACAGAAATATGATTTTATGCACAGAAAATGCTGCTACCTTCATAACCATGTTGTTTTCTGTGTAAGAACTATGCCCATATGTTTTTGATTTTATTTTTTTTTTTTTTTGCATGAAATATGTGGCCAATTACAGCATTTTTTGCACAAGAAACATTTATTATGCAGAAAATGATGCTTTATGCATTAAAATGAAAATTTTGCATAGAATAAGTTGTGAACTGAGAAGATGTTCATCAGTCCAGAATTCTCTTCATTAGGTTTCCTCAATTTTTTTTTAGTGTGTGAGAAGGGGGTTACAGTTTTTGAATATCTTCCCAAAATAACATCCCCCCCTCCCGAAAATATCTGCCTGGGAGATAGGTCGGGCTGTTAATTAATCAGCTTACCACTTGCGTTGTTGTGTTATGTTTTATTGTTTTTTTATTGTCATTGTCTAATGGTTTAAATTTCTCTTGTTTAATACTGTTTTAAGGGGTTGGGAGGTCGGGACTTGGGGATTGGGGTTGTTTTTACATTGTTTTGTTTTAATGCTGTAACCCGCCTCGATTGCTGGGCAGAGAGGCAGGCTATAAATAAAAATTATTATTATTATTATTATTATTATTATTATATTCTTTCCATATCTAGTTCTCATTAAGCATGGAAATATTTCTTTCACTTCTGTATATAGGATTGAGAAAATTCAAAACCTAACTCCCTATTCACAAGATTATCATAAATTCTGTGCATTGTTTGATTTTTTAACTTTTTGTTGTTGTTTATTTTGGCACTTTTTTAAAAAAATCAATAAATAACTGTACTTTGCACAAAATATAATTTCTTGCACAATAAGAACAAAAAATAATAGAGTGCTGATTATTTTATCCTTCCATAGAGATGAAAAATCATGCTTCAGATTTATTTTTTCATTGAAGAAAAGATAAATGTGAATTATCTTTAATTCCCCAATAAAGTGGCTGAACATACTGCTCCAAAAGACTGTGCTCCCTCCGACCTGGCATCATCTTGTATAGGTGATGCAGGCCAATAGTCCCAGGCAAGCATCAGACAAACCAGATGCCAATTTGACAGTTCGATTCCAACCATGGCCCAAAAGTTTGGTCTAAAAAGATCGACTGTCTCAGGTGGAGTTTCATGGTGGCCAGACTGCATGGCTGCATGCACTTTATCTGCTGCTACCAACGCATTCCCTCTGAAGGCCTCACCATGGCCTGTGACATTGGAAGGAGATGCCTGCCCACATGGGTGAAGCCAGGCACTCCGTTTCTGCACTTATGGGCCACAATGGGAGTCATCAGAGGAAACATAGTGGCAACAGATAAGGTGTTAAGCAGCAGCAGTGGCTCCATGGCACGTCGGTGGGTGGGCATGTGAACACCCACCAGTTGCCATGCCAGCCCAAGGGCAGGAACAGCCCTGGAACCACAGGCAGGATACCATGGGGTTGGCCCATGGTGTCCCACCTGTGCATATAGGTCCAAAGGCTTATGAATATTTGTCACACAGACACACACATAAAGAGAGAGTGGGAGTTGCAATGGTTGGGTTTCATTTTTGAAGGTTAGCTTGGCTCACAATGGAAAGATGGTCTTGGACATCTTGCCCTCCATCTAATCTTCATTGTTTCATTATACGCACATTATTGAACCAGAGTGTGAAAAACTTGTATGGAATCCATGCTATTGTAATCCTAAGGAGAAAGTAAGGAACAAAATGAAATACAAAGAAAGATTTGTAGCATATAGGGAGAACAGAAGCTTTTCATGCTGAGGCTCCTGGTTCTGTACCTGAAAGCTTTCTGTAAGGCTTGGGAAGATTTGTCTCTGAAGCCATGGAGCCAGTGTAGACAATAATTCTTCAAGAACCAAAGATCTGCATATAAACCTAGTTTAATCTGTCTCTTTCTATGGAGTTATGTTCTTTGGCTCTTTTATGTACTTCCAAAGGATGGCAGTAAAAGTCTTGAACTGATGTGATGCAAAGGTCCTCAGACAAACTGATATTGGTTGCCATGACAAGGCACAATTTTACACTTTCACACCAATTTGTTTGCTATTGATGGTAATCAATTTCTTTAAAATGGACAAACTGTACCTGCTTTTAAAAAGAAAAGCAATGTCCCTTTCTCTCAAACTGTGAGGCACATGACTAGAGAGAGGGAAGTGCAATTCGTAAGTCTTGGAAAACAGAAAGAAGGAAGTGACAGGCAATAATAAAGTTGTTTGTTTTCAGCCCAATCCATCTAAGGGTGGGTAAGGAGCTGTCCTATAACCTCTTGGTTTTCCTGCTTAACTTCCATTTGGACTTTAGAATACAATTCAGGCACAACAGGGTTCAGAACAGGACCATAGAAAATAACACAATAGTCTCCTGATTCCTATTATTACTTGTATTTGCATTCAATTTACACTAGGATACTAACAACACCCAGCCATACTCCTGTTGATGTGAAGGATCATGTGGTTATAGACAATCAATAATAGGCTTGGAGGTCTCTCATTCATAGGGTCAGCAAAAGCTGAACTTGACAGCAAACAACAACAACAAGAGGCAAATATATTATGGTCCTCTCCCTGCCAAGTAGAGCTTTGCTTGTATTTGTCTACTGCAAATTCTTCAAATTCAGATTCTGTACTTTTTGGTAGATGTCAAAGAAACAAAAAAAAAAAAATCACCCCAAAAACTTGAAAGGATTATTTCATGGTTTTGGGTTATTTATTTTTCATGAAAGATGATACCAATTTTTTTCCCCATGCTTGAGATAAAAGCAGCATGAGATTTTAACTGAATGAGAAAAGGAAAACAGAGATATTTTCCCTATTCCAAATTATAGGTGCAAGTAGTGATTTTCATTTTGGAATACTTGAAACATAAAACAAAATATTGTAGCATGCCCTGTTGCTGTTTAGAATCCCAATATTTCCACACTATTCCCTCTCTCACAGGTTTTCTGTACCCCGATCTCCCAAATACAAGTCAGTCTTCTGTCACTCTTCAGGATCCTCTGTCTTCAGTGAGCTGCTTTGGTTTCTCCCTTCTTTAGTATCTCCCCCTACCATCATGCTCTTTTTATACATTTGAAAACTACCAATTCCTCCAAATCTGCTGATAGCTTTCTCTTGATCAAAGGTGATGACATTATGGTTAAATAAGCAAAGGTACTAACAATCTGAAAAATGTAAATAGTAAGGTGATAAGGTAGGCAACATTTTCCACTGCTGTATCTGTATTCAGATCAACAAACACACCCTTTTTGTTTCTAAATCAGTGCAGGACAGGTTATTGCAGACTAAATGAATCCATCGTATAGCAGGCTTGAAAGCATATGGGTGTTGCAAATACATTCAAGTGTCCCTATTTTCATCTGTCAAACGTTGAAGGCCACACATTTGCTAAGTGTATATTGTACCTTTAAGGAATTGACTGCAACAGAATAGAATGCCCTGGGGCAGGTATTTGATTCATTCTCCAGTCTTTGCAAACAGGATAATCTATCAGCAACTCAGTAGACAAACTCACAAGAGGCAATTGGGGGAGAGTAATAAAAGAAGCATATGTGTGTCTCCAGCCTACAGAAGAAATAGTTTTGCTTTCTGGGGTTGTGCTGCTGAATTCCAAAAGGTCCTTACCTAACCAGTAACACATCAAAAAAGATCTGGGAAAATGTCTGCTTCAGTAATTAAATCAATCCATGCATTCTTTTTAAAAGCTAAGACTAGGAAAGAAACTTTTTCTTCTTCTTTTTCAACTCCAGTTCTTAGTTCAGACATTACTCATACTCTCAAACCATGCCATACATTATTGGTCCACCCAGTTCTGTAATTCTCAACTGCTTCTCCTTACCTACTCATGCCAGTCTTCTTTGTGCATACAGAATACTAGCTACACAAACATTGCATAAGAGTATGGCACTACGCCATTTAAGGCAGGAGTAAATAGAGCAACTATTGCAAGGAATGCTTTTCCAAGGGAGAAAAGGAGAAAATCAATACTGTTTTTAGCCAGGATGGCAAGGATGTACAAATGGGCAAAACTGTCAAATGTAGGGTTGTTCATTTTCCCCATTTCCAATATTAGGTTCAATGAATGCCACTTCTGCAATGGTTTACTAGAAAGAGGGGAAAAGAAAGTAAATAAGTCTGCACTGCAATAGTTTGGTTAGCAAAGAAGGGATTTAGGGCCCAGCTTTGCTCTTGAGGGAGTCAGTGATGCTTTACAGTCTCTGCCTTTTTACTAAAATAATCCAAATTATTTTTTTTTTTTGCTATGAATCCATGCCATCCTCCCATATAATGCATAGTCTTGCTTGATTCATAATCCATATAAATTTGCTTCCTTTTTAAAGAAAAGTTACTTTCAGCACTAAAAAAAAATATTTGTCTATAGAACTACAAACCATAAAAACCACTGTGCTATTTCAGGTAAGCATTAGCGGATATAGCTGATTCAGAAAAGGGGGTCAGTAAAACATATTATAAGCCAGGGATGCTACTTGTGTGTATCTTAGAGGGAAACTACATTTTGAAGGGAATGCATGTTCCTTATGATCAACTCATTTCCCCTTCCACAGTGGGATTTCCTCAGAGGTAGGTGTGTCAGCAATCTGATTTGCAAATTGAGTCCTTGTTTACCTTCCAGTGATTAGCCACAAATAAAGCACACTTAATAAAGAAGTAAATACATCATCTAGTCTCACTCAATGTAAAGTTGAGGTTAAAAATTGCATGGTCCATTAAGGAGAGGCAGTCCAGATTGAATGCTACCTCTGTGGTCCAGTAGTGCACCACCTTTCACAACCATTTCCATTGCTTTTGATTTAAGGCTGTGTCCGCACTGCAGAAATGATCCAATTTGAAACCATTTTAACAGCCATGGCTCAATGCTATGGAATTCTGGGGACTGTAGTTTTGTGAGACATTTAGCCTTCTCTGTCTGAGGCCTCTGGTGCCACAACAAACTACAATTCCAGGAATTACATAGCATTGAGCCATGACAGTTAAAGTGGTGTCAAACTGGATTATATATGCAGTGCATATACAGCCTAAGTCTCAATTTATTAACCCCAATCCAGTCCGCTACCTACTCTATGAACATAATTTGGTTAGCTACTCTGGAAAATGCCTGTAAAAGATTCTTCCAAACACATCAAAATTATAATCTATTAGAGGAGGTTCTAAATGGAAAATGAGTTCATGAAGCTGTTAAAGCCTCATGTATTCTAAAGATAGCTAATCAGTTTAGATCATAGAACATTAAAAGTTCACAATTCATTTAGTTAACAACATGCAAGATATGGGTTGTTCTAAAATATAAAAATGAAACATAAGTATCTACAGATAAATCCTCAGAAATCCACAGGCATTAGGGACAGCTGCATTCTCTCTTGTAAAGGATGTAAAATCAAGTGTTAAAATGATTCAATTATAGATTGATGGGGCCATCTCAGAAACATGGATTAATGGCATTTTTTTCCTCTTTCTTTTTTCCTGAAATGAAAACTCAGTGGGTATTGGGGTGGGGGAAGTGGGAGAGAGAAAAGAAAGGGCATTGTGAAAAGAATTACTATTCCCCAAATTATGATTAAGGTTTAGTAGGTTACATTCAAAACAGCATAATGGGGAATTTGAGGATTTCCCTTACTACATTAACCAAGTATAAATGGAGATAAAAGAAGTTGAGTGCTACAGTAAATTACCTCCCTTAAATGTAGTAGAAAAGGAAGAGAATAACCAAATGAGCAAGACCAATGTGAGAGGAATGAAGTAAATGGGATGATGGAGTCGATGTGCCTACAGAGGATATGTTGCTAAGATGCTTTCAGTGTTCAGAACATAGAAGGATTAAGTCCCAAGATGATGGAGAATGTGCACTTTGAGGCAGCCAAGAATGAGAAATGCACCCATTCAACCATTGCTCAGGGTATTTCCCATCCTATTACTACTAACAGAACTTACAAACCCTTTCACAAACTATGGTTCAATTTAGATCTTCAAGATCCCCCAGAGGTTGGCAATAAATATTTAGATTCTCATTTCCATTTGAAATGTGGGATGTGTAAAATTAACTGCCTGTGAGAATTTCACCGCATATCAGACCTCTGGGAACCCAGCTACACTACTAAATTATAACAGTATTATGCCACTTTTTAACTGCCATGGTTCCAACCTACAGAATTTGAGGGCCTGTAGGTTGGGGATGTATAAGAGCTCTCTGGTTGATACTTCTAGATGCCCTTCTCTAAATTGCCAATTCCAGGGTTCCATAGAATGGAACCACGACAGTTAAAGTGAAACAATAGTGCTAGAACTATCAAGTGTGAATGGGCCTTTTCTGTTGGTGAATCAGTCCATTGTTCCATCTAACCCAATACTGTCTACTGGCAACAAATCTTGAGCGAAGAGGACTTTCCCGCTCTGCTCTCTGGAGATCCAGCAGAGGAGAAGAACTGGAGCTGGGATGTGCAACTTGCAAACCATGTATTGCTTCAAAAGCTAAGCTAGTATTTCTCAGAAGAGATTTTCTGATAGAAATAAGATTTTATTTTCCTTTTTTACCCCATCCTGAGAGCAAGAAGGCCATGCTCCAAGGTTTTTTTTCCTCCAAATATTCTCATGTGTTTATGGTGGCCAGCTTTCTTCACCCCACTCTTGCAATAACTTGGGGTGACAAAATATTGTGAACATTATGGAGAATGTGGGATATCGTGCAGTCTGCCAAGACATTTATTGCTGCTACCGCTGTCACTTGTTGAAGCAGCAGCAGTACAAGGAAAAAAGAAAAACCTTAGTTTAAAAAAGGATGTAGCTGTGCTATTGGACAATCTGTGAAAGTCAGTGACATGGTTCCCTTGATTTTTCTGCTTAGAAACAGGGTAGATTTCTAAAAAGTATGTGTACACCTCTTGTCATTTCACTGAATACCAGTCCATGCCTAAATCTGTCAATTTTTCCCCAAGTGGAAATATCAAAATTTGCTTAGAATTTTAGTTTTCATAAAGCCCCAGATTACTTGGAAAGATGCAGAAGTCACTGAAAAATGTTGCTATTTTTACAAACTCTAACCTCAGAGACATTCATATTTAGCATGAGGAAGAAAACTCAATGTATAAAGCAAATCCTATTTGAGTAAAACTACTTCAAAATGCACCCTCCAATGATTTGTAATTTTTAAGTATGTTTTTATATTTTGTCTGTTTAATTGTATTTTTTTTTTGGGGGGGACTATTGAGGGATGGAATTGTTTGCTTTATCTTGTAAGCTGCTTAGGTTGTATTTTACAGAGAGGTGGGATATAAATTATTATTATTATTATTATTATTATTATTATTATTATTATTATTAGCATTTTCTCATGAAGCCTTGTTTTAGGATTCTTACCATTTTGCATATAATGTCATTTTGTGCCCATTGCATTGCCTTTTCAGTGGTCACATCACAACCTCATTATTTATTTGATTATGCATTTTTGATGCCAAGATTATGCATTTTTGATGTTACTATTATACACTTAAATAAGCTTCAAAATTGAAAAAACAAAAACAAAAAAATGCAGTTTTCAAAGCCACTTCACAGTTTAGGACTTAATCATCAGTCTAGGATTCTTCTCCTCAGGTTTTCCCAACATTCAAAAACATGGATTGTTCTTTACCGTTTTTTTCAAATATTTTTGAATATTTTCCCATCCTTGTGGAATTATAACTATTCTATACTATAAAGATTCAAAATATTCTTTTTAAGCAACTTATGATGCTGTTGCCTGAGGGAACAAAAAAAGTTCATGAATATAAACATTTTGTACATTATCAATGGTATGACTCTCTTAGTCTCAAGGAGCACAGTTCCTCCTCACCCCAGAAGATATTAACCTCAAGTCACTCATACTTGAGGTTGATGTTGCAGCAGGAATGATCCTAGCAGCTGCACATATTATATAACAATAGCAGAAGCAAATCCTCTGTGCTAAATAAAATTGTTGGCATTGTTTATTTTCTCCCTCTTTTTTTGGTTCGGGAACAAAGAAGTATCTAGGTCATTTGTTAACAGTAAAGAGTGCTGTGAGGATAGCTAAGATGCACATACCTGGGGTGCCATGCAGTAGAGGCTGGGATGAAAATGAAAAGAATAAATGAGAAAAGAATAGCTTCAAGGGAGGCAAGATTTTTGGTAGGGCTATATGAGAAGGACTATAGAGAAGAGATGTGAAAGAGGCCTTGAGGTAAAAGAACATGGACGTGGGGGGCAGAAGAGAAAAGGATGGACAGAATCAGCAAATCTAATTCACACTCTTCATTTGAGTGCCCATTGTGTTTGTAAGTGTGAAGAATGACATCTGGAGCTCCAGGGTAAGGTAGGACACTTTGCAGAATACCATTTAGAAACAAAGCAAAAGAAGCATATAATACTTTTGAAAATACACTGAAAACTGCTTGGTTAAAATTGATGCATTCAGTTAAAATGCCTGGCTAAGTAAAAAAAGTTTTGTTTTGTTTTTCATTTTTGGTTTCAAAATGATAACCATGTTGGAGCCAGGTAACATACCCTTCAAGTGTCCCAATTTGGCAGAAGCAATCCTGATTAATCCCATGTTATCACCTTTTTTTCAGCTGCTGTAAAATGTCCCAGTTTCTCTCTCTCTCCTTCCCACTTTCCCTTTTTGTCTTCAGTTTGCTTCAATTGCTGAAAATGGAGATCCAAGTGCAGAAGTAGTTTGCAATTAACTCATCAGGAGGAAGAGGAGAAGAGGTAGCAGAATCTTGCCCTTGGCCACGGACTCAGGCAAAAGCAAACTGCTACAGCCTCTCCTAGCTTGTGTGCTCTTCCTTATTAATGACTTTTGATATCTTGATCACACTTTGGTGTTGCTTAGCCACACTTGTCCAAGTTTTCATCTGTGAAAATGACAGGGGTAGACAACCTGTACTCCTGAAACTTTTGGACTACAACACTTAGCAGCCTTAGTCAACTCAACTCATGATGAAGAATGCTGGGGAGTTGCCTACCACCAATATTTGGAGGACCACAATTGGCCCTCTCCTGTTCTATGGGGAAACACATTCCAAACTCAACTATCCACTCTCCTTGAAAATTATGTTTTACAAATTGGGTGGAAGATTCACACAGGGAAGAAATCAGCACAGCTCTTTCAATAGTAGAGTTTCAACATTCTGAGGCTTGTACTCAGTAACTGTTGGTTTCAATTGTGGTGTCTCCCACTTGTTTGCGTTCCCACATCCACTCTCTTCCTCCATCACTGTAACATGTAGCCCTGTTTCTTCCCTCTTTCTCTTCTTCTTGAGACCATGTACTTGATTATGAAATACTAATTTGCAAGTAAAACACATTTAATATAGTTTTTTGTGGGTTTTTCGGGCTGTGTGTCCATGTTCTAGAAGAGTTTTTTTCCTGACATTTCGCCCGCATCTGTGGCTGGCATCTTCAGAAAAAACTGAAATGGAGGAGAATGGGACTATATATACTGTGAGACCCTGGGTAGAGAGGAGTGGTTCCCAGGTGAACTGTTTGCTGTTCTGTGTTGAATAGGTATTGTTCTGTTGTTAATGGCATGACCCCAGGGTTGGAGGGAATGAACTCAAGGTTACTGTCTGCTAATCCCATGTAAACTGTGTATTGTTCTGTGTTGAATAGG
>CM034702.1:23783830-23804414 GCA_020142125.1 Phrynosoma platyrhinos
CCAAGGAAGGAGACTCCACTACTCTCCGAGGGAGTGTGTTCCACTTAGTGTATCAACAGGAGACCAGCCATATCCATTGTGCACAACTGCAAGTGTGAACCTGCCTATGATGTGCATGGGGGGGGGAATGTTATATATATATATGTGCTTGATTTGTAGGAACAAAACAGTTATGAATTGGTTATGTACCTCAGCATGACATTTCATTTCAAAATGAAAACCATAGCTTTAAAAGGATACTATTTCCAAATTGGGTGGAAGACAAACCAGAAACACATTATGTGGTTTTGTAATTGTCAGAAACTTTTGACAACAATCTAAGTCTCTTTAGAAACATTTAATGTAAGACAATAATACAGTTGGCTCATTAAAAAAAACCAAAAAATCCATCCACATTGTTCTTATGATCCTTTGTTAAACACTGTCAGTGGCTAGAGATGCCATCAAAAAGCATTTAAGATTGGGGTGTTTATTTTACTGTATCTATTTTGAAAGGCTACAGAGAGATGCTCAGACTTGCTTCCGGCAGCCTTCAAAGCAACCACCTCCAGCGCCAGCAATTCATGCAGCATTGGCTACTGAAAATACGGGAGAAGCTCTGTTAAGGAAACACAGAGTGTAAAGAAGCCATTCTCCGGTGCTCTCATAAAACAGGAGCTGCAAGGGGAAGGTTCAGCTTCAGAGAAGGTGGCACTATAATACATCCCCCCCCCATACCTGTGCCTCTTAGGTTTACAAAACACCAAAGTCACAGGCTATGTTATTTTCAGACCATTCAGTCACAGTTGGGGAGAATGAACCTACAGATTTATAAACCATTTATTAGCCTCATCCTGGTCAGCTACATCAATATGGCCATTGGTGAAGCAAAGCAGAAGCAGTTAAAACACCATCCATCCAAGAACAAGCATCATAATAAAAGCAGATTGAAAGCCTAAGCACTGCCTGCAATGGGGACTGGTGCTTGACATCTTAAAGAGTCTCTCAGTCTTCTTCTAAGATAGACCATTAAATATACCGGTATGTGTTTTGGTTTTTTGGTTCATACATAGCCCTCCAAAGGAAAATTAAGGGGAACTCAAAATAATGACATCTCTAAGGAATTTGCCCCGACACTGTGCTGTCATTCCTTTAACTCCAGGGGCTATAAGATTTTCCTAAACATTTTAACCACAACTTGTCTGAGATATCCAAAGTGGTATGTTGAACTACAGGGCCTGTTTAGGGGCTTCCCCAAGGGTGTGGAATTAACTCCTGGAGGAAATGTACTACCTTCACAACCTTCTCAAAATCCTATCTTTTAACGAAGTTATTCAGAAGCAAATACTCTGCAGGTAGGATTTGGAATCTGCTCTCTCTCTCTCTCTCTCTCTCTCTGTTTTATTGTTTTGCTGTGACACTTCAGTAATCTCATTTTAATTGGATTTCAGTTTAATGCTATGATATTCAGCTTTCCTAATTCATCGCCTTCATTTATGACCAATGTTTTCTTTTCATCTAAATGCTAGCCCCCTCCTCTTATGTTTTCTGCTATGTTTGGAGTTCTCTCCCAAAACTTCTAAAATATAGTCTCTATGGTGCTAAGTTTCTCATATGTTCAGGTTCCTCCTCAACCTTTTACTTTTCTAGGAAATTATTGACTTCACTTCACTTTCCTGAGCCTGATGCTCCCAGGAACAGCCCAAAATATTCTGGCCAGTGTAGACAAGCCCTAAGGCATTGGACCCATTTAAAATAATGAGGCTTAAGCCATGACTAACTTTTTTGCCATTGATTTCATGGGACATAAACTCAGCTCATTTACTCTGAATCTAATCTAGTGCAATGTTTGAATTGCATGTACAGGACTTCACTGAAAAGTCTGGGGTGAAGGGAAAACCTATATCAGTCAGAGTAAACAATACCGGGCTTGATATCTTAACCATCCCCCTCAACTGTCTCAGTTTGGCAGGGATACTCCCATTTAATTCTCTGTCATCTAACTTTTTCAACTGCTATAAAAATGTCCCAGTTTCTCTCTCTTCCTCCCACTTCCCTTACCCCCCATCCATAGTTTACTTCAGTTGCTGCAAATTGAGATCACAGTATAAAATATTAATTTAGTAGGGTGGGGAAAGGAGAGGAAGGAGAAAAATCTTGCCCTTCCCTTCAAACTCGAGGAAAAGCAAACTATGGTAGCTCTCTTAACTTGTGTTTCTTCCTTATTAATTACCTTTGCCATCTTGACACACTCCAGTGTAGTTTGGCCACATGTTCCCCAGCTCTCACCTGTGAAATGTTGGAGGGTATGTGATATAAGGCAGAGATGATGGATAGGTGGATGGACATGCATATCGTGACAGACAGATAATTAGATAGACAAAGGGACAGCAACACCTACATATGCATACACAACGGACTTTTCTAACTGGTGGTAAACTAACCTGCCAGTTTCACTTTCTGCAATCCAACCTTCCCAGTTCCACATCTCTACCATTGCTTGCTCTCCTTTGTACCTTTTTATTCTGTTAAATATAGGCTGAGGTTGCCAACGCACAATATCTCTAACATAGCTTGTTGTCCTCCCTCATTCTCCATGGTAAGCAGAAGGTGGTTCAATATATTGTTGGTTACATTGATTAACGCTTCCAGACTGTGCTCCCTTGAACCGGCTCTAAAAGATGTCTTAATAAACTGCATCACTTATCACCCTGCCTTTCTGCCTCAGTGCATCTGCCATCGGGAGATAATGTGTCATTCTGAGAAAAAGTGACATGCTCTGTATAATCTGCAGAGACTTATATAAAGGCACTTTTTGCCTCAGTGGGCACCTGGCCAACTATTTCTTCTCATTCCCACCCCAGAAACAAATAAAACAACTGAAAATATTTTAGCCATGGGACAAAGACACCAGTTGGGCCAAGCTCAGTGCTAGGTAGCCCTAATTTCAGAGACAGTTGGAAAGCAGAGAGACTGCCAAACTGAAGAAGCAGGTGAGAGATAACGGCCAAGTGAGTCAGAAGTGTGTGTAGGATGGGGTGGGATTAATGTTAAATTGTTTCCAGGGCTAGCCAGCAAGGAGAAAAAGTGTCACAAACAACACAGCAGTTAAAAAGAGGACTGGAAGAATTCATTAAGCAAGGTTAACCAGGGTCAAATGTCAGGGCTGTAGCTATGGGAGCGGAAGGCATTGCTCCCCAAATAAGAATTCTCCCTCCCAAATGATATTTCCCTTCAGTCCCCAAACATCTAGCATTGCACTAAATGAAAACTTCCACTGGGTATTTAGAAATACAATTTAGACATGCAAAGTAAAGGTGAAGGCAAACAGATGAAAGGGATGCAAACAAAACAAATGGTTCTAGGTGTGCACAGTTTTTAATGTTTCATTCTAGAAATGCTAGAAATGTGAGGACTGGAGTTAAAAATCTATTTGTAGGAAGAACTCTTATTGAAGGGAGGCAATGCATCACCTCCTCCACATGATGTGTGCCTCTGTCCAAAAGCCAAAAAATCTAGACCTGTGTGCAAAACAGATTTTCTGCCCATTTCATCAAATTTATCTGGGTGGTGCCCCCACCACCACCACCAACAGGTAGATAAATAGGATATAGCCATTGACACTGCTATAAGTTGTGTCCTTTCTTGAATGGAAAAAAAAACATTGCAGGTTTAACTTATAGAAAGAAATCCATCTGGAAGATATTTGGATTCTTGGCAATGAAGTGGCATCAGATTCCAAGATACATTGATTCCTACAAGCATTTCCATCGTCTGGAAACTTAAGATTTCTTGTTCACCTCAAAATATGATGAGATGCAAAACAGCTCTATTCTGCAGCACCCAAAGCCACCCAGATTCACTAAGTTTTCATCACTCATTACCTGAGGAAGGTTGGGTGAACCAGCAGAATAACCATTGTGGCTGCATTCACAATTGCATCAACAGATGCAGCAGCATAGCCATATACAGTGCCAGTCCTTTGTAGACTGAAATCACATGATAAAAAGAGGAGGGGAAATGCCACCATCCAATGACAGAATACACACGTTGATTACAAAAGGTGCCAGGTATAATCCCTGGCACCTCCAGGTGAATGTTTCCAAAGCAGTAGAGTTCCATCTGAGAGATAAGAAAGGTGCTTTCTCTCCCTCCAGTGTTTTAGTAGCTTACAGCCATCCAACAAAACCATCTCAAGCTCAGGGAATTCAAAGCAGGGCTTAGAAGCATACGTTCAAAATTAGACTGTAAAAGACTCCTCTATGTGTTTTGAGTGTGATTATGGTGGTTTCATTTATATACCAGACAATGATTATGCTTATATGATTAGTACGGATTGAAAAGTTATCATTTTCTGTTTTAAAGTTAAGCTCTCTTTTCTCACTGTCTCCCCCCCCCCCTTCATCATTTTTTTTTCTTTTGCCTCTGGCATGCACAGTTAAGTACACAGACCCATTAAAAGGTTTATAACAAAAGCTCAGTATACAGAACCAGATTGCCAAACAGAGATATAGCCTCTCCTAAGGAATAATCTCACACAATCTGAAACTCAGAGACATGGTGTTCTTAAATTGCACCTCTGGAACCATCCAATTGCTCTAGCTTTATCAAGCAGATACAAACACAGGGTGAGATTCCATTATAAGTATGCTGGAAACAGCAGAAAGCTACACAAACCAATACCACACAGAAGCAAATTGCCTTACGATGTGGATGAGGCCTCAGATTCAGCACAATCCAGAAAAATAGCAAAGGGCTCTTACATGAGGATCTTATACATATCTACTCAAAAGTAACCCTTTTAGGTTAATGCAGCTTAGTCCCAGGTAAATGCACACTGGTTCACAGCTGGACATTGTATCAAAATATAGGATTTTAAAATCTTAACAATGCACTTTAAAGGCTTCACTTGCTCCGAGTCCTAATCAGTAGTTATATCATTAGCCAGATAAAAACAAACCAATTTTTTTTTTTTTAAAAAAGGAATATATTCTATGAAATCAGGCAGTAAGTTTGAGATCATTGTTTCCCTTCCTCTCCCCCACTTCTTATGAAATAAGAGATTAATTTTCAGGGGGTTTTGTCTAATCATCTGCAAGACAACAGTATACTTCTTTAGACAGAGAATTTCTAATTTCCATTCTCTGTTATGAAATCACCACAAGATAAGATGAAGAAATGTACCATTATTATTATTATTATTATTATTATTATTATTATTATTATTATGCCATTAAAATTGTAATTCTATACCCAATCATCTGGGAATATGTTCCACTGAATCAATGGGACTTAGACCTGACAGCTCATAGTCTAAAGGGAGGAGGTTATAAAGTTTGGTATTTCATGGTGAGATTACACTCTTGCTCGGAGCATTGCTGCCCCTGCATCTGAATAGACACATACATTTTCCCTTGTAAATTGATGAGTACTTTGAACTGTATTTTTCTAAGGTGTGCATGACCCAAGGCTTCTATAGGGTCAGGAACTATTCTGTTGACCAGACAATGCTCCATGGGCCATGAGAAGACAACTTCATATTAAAGCTATCTAGCCAGTAGATCATATTTGTGGAGCTCAGGCACAAAAAGACAGAACACCCATGGATAAAAAAGTACATGTCTGCATCCCCAGCCTGAAAGAGAAATGTGATATTGATGTGTGTTGAAATTCTGGTTCTGACAACCTGAAAATATTTTGGTCCAGGCATCTGAGATGAGAAAATGACTTCAGTGGTGAGATTTAGCCCAAGGGCTAATAGATAGCCATGTGTTCAAAACCTGCATTATTAAAAGCTAGGAGGTGAGTTCCAATAAACTCAGCAGGACTTGCTTCCAAACAAATATGTTTTTGCACAGGGCCAAATTCACTCCCCTAGAGTTTAATTCATTATCTACTAAATCTCTCTTCCTCCATTGCATGATATTGCTCATTTTGAGCAAAGTGTCTGCACCACTGAGCAAGGATTGGTGGGGGAAAATTCACCATGCACAATTCTGGCAGCTGCCTATCAAGCAACCCGTATTCATGGGCTGCAATTCCAGGGTCCCGAACCTCTCCAAGTCCCAAAGAGCAACAGCCTGCCTAAAACAGAGATGAGAGACAGCTATGCCAATCCACAATGCAAGTCCAGTCATCAAGTCAGTGAACTGTGAATGAAGCCCTATGCAACCTGCTTGCTCACTCACTCTCCACAAACTGGGGTTGGAGGGGTTGGGCTAGGGGTTGGATTGGGAAGAACAAAAGAAAAGAGTTTTACCCAGGAACAAAGAAAACTGAATTTTAGATTTACCTGCCAAGAAACTGCCAACAGGGTTGAAGTGGGGGATGTTTTACATCCCTACATCTCAACTTTTTGTGAAGTTCAACAATAAGCAAATGCCACTTACCTGGAAAAAAAATAGAGAGAAGAAAGGATGAAAAGAAAGAAAAATTAAAAGCAAAAGTTCACCGAGTATTTGTACACCAGCATGAGGTACGTTTTTTAAAAGCAACAGGCCTATAATGCATTTCCAGGTTTGAGGAAGTACAGAAGAACCAGAGTTTTAAACATACATCAGTAAAGGTCAATGTGAATGGCATATATTCTTGCAAAGGCCATCCTGCATGCAGTTTGTTTGCTTATTTATTTCACAGAGACTCATTTATCCACATCCCTCCTTCCCACCCTTCCATTCCCTCTTTTTTAATAGAGGGAGAACATTGAGCAACTTGTCTGAGTTCTTTGATCCCAAATCCACAGTGCTACTTTCTCTCTCTCTCTCTCTCTCTCTCTCACACACACACACAGATTCACCTTTACTCCCCTTCTTCACCCACAATGTCCTTGTCTCTTACACAACATTCTGTGTTTCCCCCATCCCACTATATTGGAAATGGAAAAAAAAATGGAACTCTTGTAACCAAGTGCCTCTGAGGATCTTTCCACACTATCCATTTATAGCACTATGAATCTATCTACTGCAACTGCCACAGTTGTGTCCTATTGTTACCCCAAAACAGGTGGGGAAGACTGATGGGCCCCCACCAACTATCACCATTACTTCATATATTCAGGAAATTAGCTTTTGCAAGAGGCTTGGGTAACCTTTGGACTGTTTGCACCTGTTATACCAGTACTAATTGAGGATAACTCCAGGTTTGGGGTGCATTAAGAGAGTTTTCAATTAGAAAAATATCACACAGAGACAATAGTGATTCACACAGACACAGCTTACAGAGCTAACTGAAATGGAAATATGGAAAAGGGATAGCAGCGTTTTAGGGGTTTGTGGAGAGTTATAATTACTTGTCCAACAAGTAAGCAATGGAAAGCCAGAATGAATTGGCTCAGGATGTTTTCACATAGGCGGCTCTAAAGCTGCCTGGAAGCCCCCTGGAAGCCATCAGGAGTCATTCCGGCGGCGAAAACAGCAGCCGCCGGAATGACTCCTGATTGCCTCCGGCAGAAGCGCCTGTAATTCCTTTTTAAAAAAGGAATTAAAAAGATGGGGCTAAAGCCGGCTAGCGGCAGGGATGGCGCAGGGATTGCGCAAGATGGGGCGGGGCTTGCTGCGACGTCGTATGAACACGACGAGCAAGACCCCGGAGTGAGGCAGGGATGGCGCAGGGATGGCGAAGGATGAGGAGGGGCTTGCTGCGACATCGTGTGAACTTTTCTTGCACGGAGCCGGAGTGGGGCCGGATGGAGGTAGGAATGACTCCCTTTTTTGCCCCGTGTGAAAACGTCCTCAGACTGGGAGGTCTGAGGGTGACACAGGACAGACACACAATATGGAGTGTATGTGCAGAGGCTAGATTATTGGAACCAATATTTGTACCTAAAAACTCACCCCCAAACAATGGGCTATCTGGTCAGCTGACAAAGGCTGGATGTCTTTTCCTAGAAATCAACAATACAATTCAGGACTTCAACCAATGGCTATAATTTTAGGGTGCCAAAACCAGTGACTGGATCATGATATCCCTGAGATGGATGGGCAGGGAAGTTTGACTGGGAATACAACAAGGGGTAGGCAGAAATATTGGCTTATTGCTTTGGGTGCAAGGAGATCCTTTGTCTCAGGTTGCAAGAGGAAATGCTGATTACTTGGGAGAAGGAAAGAAGATATGGTGGTCTTGTTTATATAGATGTACACATGCCTTGGGACACATTCTTTTCTCCTGGGAACCTGACTTAGTGTTCCTGAAAGATCATCGATCTCTCAAAAAACATGCTATCTGCAAACATGAGACATGAAATATGGAGGACCCAAAATATAACACAGGGTATACACGGGTGCTAACACTATGGAATCCTGGTGTTTTTAGTTTGGTGAAGCACTAGAACAGTTTAGCTGGGAATTTTCAATACCTCTCTCTAAACTGCAAATCCTAGGATTCCACAGGATAGAATGACAGTAATTAAAGTAAAATCACAGTGCTGTAACTGTGTAGTGTGAAAGGGCTCTAGGTGGCAACAGGGATAGAAATAGGTAAAGAGACTACTACGCTGTGTCTCCTCTTTCTTCTCCTTTGCTTCCTCACCTCACCATACTCTTAGGCTTCACTTTCCTCCCCCCCCCCACCTCCCTTCATCTTCTGTCATATAGCTGGTAGTACTTGTTCAGCCATATTTTCTTTCTTTCCTTAGTCGTATACACTAAAAAACCTCTCTATTCACTCTTTAGTTAGTGAATCCACTGTAAGTTTTAGTTTAAACTTGAAAAGAGTTCTCTACAATGCAAGGTTCTAGCATTTGGATAGCTCCTTGAAAATTTGGACTAAAACCTGCAGCGAATTCATGATCCTAATGCCATGGAAGCCAGCAATCGGCACTGGCCATAAAGACTAGCAGCCATTTTTTAGATCATTCCATTTAGATTATTTTTCTCTAGCATTTCAACCAGTTGTCCTCACCACATACTATGAAAGAAGGTACTACAAATTAATTTTGTGCTGTATGAAGAAAACTTTCCCTTTATATAGCAGTAAAAATGTTGCCAAGTAGTTTCATTTGTGGAAGTGTTTATGGAACCCGAAAGGGCTGCCTTACAAAACTTGTGGGTTGTAGGTTGAGTAGGTATGGTATAGTTTCTTTTTTAGGACTGAACCCAGTGTTTCCCTACTGTTGCAATGGAAATTTCTATAATGTAGGCATTTATTATACAATTCTCATAGCCATGCCCTCAAGGGCAGTCCTCAAATGGAGACAGTTTTATTGCTATATATAAACAAACCAGTCTTTGTTTTCACTTTCATCCAGAAGAGGTATTTTGTAAAGCTTATGGCTTTTAATTTCAATATCACCCCTACACTTCCACACACATAGCTCACAATAACTTATTCTTTCTAAAAAGAAAAAAAAAAGAAAAATAATTTCCAACCCTACCCATCCATTCAGTTAGTGTGAAATCTGAAAATTGAAGCTTAGAAGGAATAGGAAATTCTGAAGACACAGCAACTAACTTTATTGTTCTTCTTAATCAAAAATTCTGGTACATCAATGTTACCATCCATAGAATTACTATAATACCGTTCCCTGCCCCCCCCCCAAAAAAATCAAGGAGTGAATCTATACTGTATAAACAATACACTCTGACATCACTTTAAGTGCTGAAGCTCCAGCCTATGAAATAATGGGATTTGTAGTTTTACAAGGTCTTTAGCTTTCGCTGCCAAAGAGTGCTGTACCTCATAAACTACAAATTCCAGGATTCTGTAAGATGAAGCCATGGAAGTTAAAGTGGTGTCAAACTGAATTATTTCTACAGTGCAGATGCAGCCACATAATGCAAGTTGCAGTATTTCTGCAGTGATGAGACAGCATAGATTCTGATGATCATGTAATTCCAGCATTTTCCCAGCTTGCTTGCTAAAAAATTAGTGCTGAAATTGTGCCCACTCAACATGGTATATTTAAACAATTCAGATGTTATGCCTGGAAATCTGAAAACTGAGTTCTTTAAAATTGTGAAGATATATTGGGCAGCATGTAACCATGTGCTAGAAGCTCATAAACAGGGTGGCATGTCTCAAGATTACTAACTGCCACCTCATTTTCCTATCAATGTTAAGTTTTATTACTCTCTTTCTCAAAGAGTTGACTGTTAGTTTTCCACGTTTAAGTCTTACATGGTTCTCAAGTGAGGATATCACAACATCTTAAAGGCAAATTCTCCAGCATCTGAACTGTCACACTCATTACTTCTATTATATAATCCATAAATTATGATAAACTAAGTTTATCATAAGCAATAGCTACAATATCATGACAAATTTCCAGAGTGGCAAAGCCTAACAAAGGAATTGTATTCAGTTATGGGTGAAAGCTCTGACAAATTCTGTGAATCATGGGAAATTCCACCAGAGGGCTCATGAACTATACAAAAGACTGCTCCCCTATTCCTACACAACATTGTGTGTTTTAAATTATATAACGGCTACCAAGATGATATCGACAACAAGGGGGTTGTTAAAACATATACTTCAGCTGAAAAGGAGGGGTAACGAGGAAGAAGCAAAAAGATGACAAACAGAAGACTGCAAGAATTAAAAGCCCACTGTGGATCTGCCTCAGCCTCTTTGAGATTCCAGCAGTGTGTGTTTCAGATATCAAAAATAATGCAACTACTTTAACAAAAATAAATTAAACAGAAAAGGAATGGTCACAAAAAGAATCTACAAAATACCTGTATTTTACTGTAATGAATTTATTTCTCATAGAATGGCTCCTGAGATTATGTATGAATGTATGAAATGTATGAATGTATGAAACAGGCTGCATCTGATGTAGCGGGCTGCAGTCCATGAGAGCTTATCCCAAATAAAATGTACTAGTCTTTAAGGTGTGACAAGACTTTTGTTGTCTTTGTTACAGTGGCATTCCTAGAATTGGTGTCATCCAGTGTGGGTTCTGGAAGGAGATTACAGGAATAGTGGCAGTGACCTGTCCTGATCAGTCCTATCCTGCCCCCTTCCCTCCCTTCATCTCACTTGCATGCCCCCCTCCTTGGCTACCTGCCACCCATTCAGATGCCCACCCAGGGCTGCCAGGGGCTGGATGTGTAGCCAGACAAGTGAGGCAGTGGGTGGGGATGGAAGGGGTGTGCATTGCCTTTCCTTCTCTAGTGCCTTGATTCCCTTGTCCTAGAGAGCCATGGCACCGGAGAAGGTAGGAAGACAGCTAGACTGAGTGTTACCCCTCCTTGGAGGTGTCACCCAGTGCGGTCCACATTCCCCGCATCTCCCTAATGACACCAATGCATCTTAACCTCCTAGCTTGCAAAATATTCAGTCATCATGTTATAATGAAAAGACTTCTTAGCAGGAGACATAAGAACCCAGGAAGGAAAGACTTCAAACATTTACACAGAAGGGAAGACCATATGATTAAGATGACCTTTTTAAAAATGGACAGATCAGGTTTAGGATTTTTTAAAAAAGCACAGATCAGGTGAGTCAGGTTTCAGCATTAAAGATGCACCTCTCCATATATATATCTACCTGAGGTTTAAGGTCTCCCGAAAGGTATTCTCTGTGTCCCATCTGTCAGGTCAATATGTCGTGGGAAGACATAAGAGATGGTTTCTTCTGTTGTGCCAGCCCAGTTATTGAAACACCCTCCCCTTGGAGGCATGATTGGTGCCAACACTGGTGTTGTTTAGGTGCCAAGTTAAAACATGCCTGTTCTCAAATGCTTTAGGGACCCAATTTATTTTACTAAAACCCTAACATGTACACAGGTTTAACTCATTTTAAACTATTTTAACTCTTTTAATCTGTCTTTTTAACTTGTTAAATTGTTTAATATGTTTTTAAGCCTTTTAAAAATAATTTTGATAATTCACATTGTTTTAAACTGGTTATATTGTATACCATGCTGCGACTGCTGGATAGGTAGTGAAATATAAATGCTTGAATAAATAAAGGGAGATCTAGCCATCTATTCATTAAATGGAAGGAACAAAAGCTTTAAAAGAGCTGATTTCTGCCTTTCCTGGCCATTCCCTGCAGTGTCATGCTGGAAGACCTCTGTTGTTCCCTCAAGAGATATCAACTAGGGCTGGGAGATAGCCTTTAGTTGTTGGATAGGCCCATACAGCGAGGCTCCCTGACTCCACAAATAAAAATATGGAGCCAACAATCTGAGCTTCAGTACAGCAGCTAACAAACATGCTTCCTCCTTCCAAGATGAATTTTATATTTGCTTATTTTGTTCTTGCATGCAGGAACAAACGGTAACAATTCCCCCCCCCTCCTGCTGAGTGAGATCAGAAGAGATTTTGCACATTTTTTCAATGATTCTTCACAGTTTGGGACTGTCATGAAAAATTTGTCCAGATATGTTGAGACAACCTTTTCCCTGAAGGACAAGAAAATGTGTGAGAATTATTCACATCCTTACTCTCGGGATGGTGTGACTATGATACTTCTAAGGGAAATTTGTCTGGCTCAAGTCAAGAGTCCTACGGTTAGCATGGCCTCCTCAAAAGACAAAGGAATAGATCCTACAGCAAATCAAGCCTGAATTCTCACTAGAAGTGAAGATGACTAAACTGAAGTTGTCATACTTTGGATTGGTCATGAGATGACATGGCTCATTGGAAAAGGAAACAATGCTTTGTAAAGTGGAAGGGGCAAGGTAAAGAGGGAGAACATATTAGAGTTGGACACACTCAATCAAGGAAGCCATGGAGTCTGCAAGATTTGTGCAGGACAATTGATGACAGAGTGGCTTGGAGGTCACCAATAAGTTAAAGTTGACTTTACAGGAAAAAGACAATGCCAAGGTCCAAGACAGAGCTGAGAAACTTACATTCCTCTTTTTTATCTACAATTGTAGTTAGCTTCACAATTGTAAGGGATTGTGGGAGCTGCAATCCAAAACATTTTGAAAACAAAAGGTGGATCACAATTTTAGGAGACTTTCCAGATAAGCAAACTGTTTGCAATTAGCAAGACAGGTTCTCTCACTTGTGTGTGTTTGTATGTGACAGAGAGCCATGAAGCAGAAGCATAAGGCATAAGACCTTTCTTAGGAGCTTTGTGGATGGAGACTGAGACCTTCTAAACCTCTAAGATAAGGATTCACTCTCTCTCTCTCTCTCTTTCATACACACACAAATCTGATGTAGATAGAGAGTAAATGGATCCATCATGGTGTAGTGTTGGACTATGACTCTGAAGACCTGGGTTCAAATCCTGGCTTGGCCAGGTAAACTCACTGGGTGACCTTAGTGAAGTCACACTTTCTCAGTGTATGCTGGTCACTGACTGTAATACGTTTATTCATTCATTCATTCATTTTCTCAGCCTCCCCTTCTGAAGAAACTTCCCAGTAAAATTATGTGATAGCTTCAATGTAGCATTGCCATATGTTGGAAACAATTTGGAGCCACACAAGAAGAAGGAGGAGGAGGAAGTGGAAATACATGGAGTGAAGCTTCCTGAGGGAGGGCAAGGCTGAAGATTATTATTATTATTATTATTATTATTATTATTATTATTATTATTATTATTATTATTACATACAATTTTATTGACTTTAAAACACTCTAAAACATACAATATATATTATTATTTTTGTCAATCAAATAAAGAGACCAACAACTCTATCCATAATATAAATCTATTGCCATAATGAGTATAATCAACTATAAATATTGCTTCCTAAATTTATTTTAGTTCTGAATTACATTTATTTATTTAATTTATATTTTCTCTATTTTCATAATCCTTGTCTCTAAATTTTCATTAATATTTATTACATTAGACCAACTTATGTTATATCAAGTTATTCAGTATATGTAAACCTTTAATACCATTTATCTATTCAACATCAAACAAATCAATCCATTGCAAGACCTATATAATTCCCTTTTTCTTTCCTTAAGAAGCTTATTGATGGATCCCAATTATTTTTAAAGTCTATCATTGATTTTTTTTTATCAAGTAAGAATTTTTTTCTATTTCCATAAAATCATATAGCTTTAGGAACCAGGAGTCAATATCTGGGGTTTTGTTATTTTTCCCCAATATGAAGCATATAACAGTCTTGCTGTTACTATCATATACAAGAGGAGTTTACCATGTTTTCTTTCTAAATTTTAATCTTCAATCATATTTAATAAATACATTTTGGGATCTGCCGGCCCTTCTATTTTAATACTTTTATTAGTCGTCGAATGCATATTTGACCAATATTTTTTTCTTTATCTCTGCGCCACGAGCAGTGAAAGAAGGTTCCAACCTCTGCTCCACATTTCTGAAAGGCTCAACAGCAATACTTCGTACTGCAATATTCTGTTGCTGGTCTGACTTGAAATACCTGTTTCCAGTGCACACTATAAATGGAGTAAGTACCTCTTCAATCTAGAGCCAGCATGGTGTATTGGTTTGAGTGTTGAACTAGAACTATGGAGACCAGGTTTCAAATTCTGCTTCAGCCATGGAAACCCACAGGGTGTCATCCTACCCACCCCCACCCTCTTGAGAGTTTGTCTTCCTTAGAAGTCAAGCCAGACTTACTTTTGGGGGAACCACAGCAGATGCCTGATAACCAGCCAAGTTATCCTTTAATTCAGTAGGTCAGGTTGGGCTGAGAAAAGGAAGAGGAGCTGGAGGAGAGCCCCCAAGTCTTAGAGAAAGATGGAGGCTCTGGCTCAGACCATCCCATACAAATGAAGTGAGAGACTGAAATCATTATATTAATATTGTCTTAGCAATTTTGTATTAATTTCCATTATCAGCTGCCTGTAGTCCCATGATGGGAGAAAAAACTGGATATAAATGAAATAAATATATTAAGTTAATAAAATAAATAAATAGATACATTTTAAGAGGGAAGCACCATTGCAGTTTACCTCCTGCATTTATCCCAGTGTTGTCTTTACAGGAATTTGCAAGCGTCTCAAAGCAGCAGCTTTCCATTCATTGTATAATGAAGAGCTAACAAACCAAACTAGCTATGAATGCCATAGCACAGTCCTTCTCTGACCATCCCAAGGCTCTTAGCAAATACCCAAGAAAAGACTTGTGCTGAAATTTAACAAAATGGGAAATAAAATCCTTACCACTGCACTTGAAATCCACTAAGAAACCATATTTGGCACAGAGAGAGTAAAGGAGGGGAAAAAAATGATTGTCTATGCAGAGAATGTGGCTGATACTCCTCAATGGCACATAGATGTTATTGGCTGGAACTGCACAAAACCATTTGAATGCCTTCATCCTTCTAGAAGGAAAAAACACACTCCAACATAAAGAATATTTGCTGCTGGGATTTTAATCCCCCTGGCCTTGTTAAAATGCCTAATTCTTGGCTTTCCCTCCTCAATATTTGTGTATGAGACAAGACACACTTTCACACTCGGCAGTAACCTGAGTGCTTCTAATGACATTTTGGCTTTTTTCCCAGGCAGTTCTGAGAGTGTGAACCCTGACTCTTTTTTCAAATGTTTTATTTGCTGGGGGTTTATAGGTTTGACTGATATATTGAGCCTTATTATTCCCTTTTAAAGAAAATCTGGGAATTGGCATCTCCAGAGGAGTTGCAAAAGCTGTGAAATAGGACAGAAGAGAGTCAGATAAGCTGTATGCTATATCCTAAGGCTATATGTGTATGTGCCTTCCAGTTGCCTGTTAACTTATGGTGACCCCATGAATTTCACAGGATGTTCTTAGGCAAAGAATCTCACAGGTAGTTTTATTAGCTCCTTCCTCTGAAATATAGGCTACAGCCTCTGGTACTCATTGGCAGTCTCCCATCTAAGAACTAATGCAGGCTGATCCTGCTTAGCTTCCATGATCAAAAAGGATCTGTTGAAGGGATCTTGCCTTCCTCTGAGGCTGAGAGAGTGTGACTTTCCCAAGGTCACTCAGTGTATTTTCATGACTGAACAGGATTCAAACCCCAGCCTTTCAAAGTCATAGTCCAACACTCAAACCATTTCACCACACTGATTCCAATAATACATCAGACATTACATTAAACAAGGAATCAGAAAAGTGGGATTCATTTCTAATTTTCCTCGTATGATAGGACCACACCTGATATTGTCCCATTCAACTGTGTCTGTACAAATGGATTAAATGGGAAAGTCCCATTGCCACTTTGCATACCAGTGGGAATGGGAAGGGCAGCTATGAAGAACTGGACAAGATTCTAAAAAGTAAAGATATACAACTGAGCACTAAATTTAGAATTGTCCAGATTTGTCATGTATGGATGTGAGAGCTGGGTAGTGAAGAAAGTGGATAAAAAGAAAATCAACTCTTTGAGCTGTGGTGTTAGAGAAGAATGCTGAGAATACCATGGGCAGGCAAAAAGACAAACAAATGGGTCCTTAACAGAACAAGCCTGAACTCTCCCTGGAAGCCAAGATGATTAAACTGAGGCTGTTGTATTCAGCCACATCGTGAAAAAGGTATGCCTCATTAGAAAATATAACAATACTAGGAAAAGTAGAAAGAGAGGAAGATCTCATGCTAGATGGATAGATTCAACATATCATGGAGGCCATGGGGCTGAATCTATAGGACCTAAGCAGAGCAATGGAGGATAGTGGTCACTATGAATCAACTCAAGGGCAGCTAGCAACAACAAGCTACTCCCCCCTTGCACAAATTTTATTCCAAACATCAGCTTTCTATTGTTTTTGATTTTCAGCTCCCATGTCAAACATGAATGTATCCACACCCAGAGATAATTCACCAAAAATGTAGCCTCGTCAGTGATTTTTTTTTTTTTGGTGCCTTCAAGTAATTTACAACTAATGGCAATCTTAAAACAAACATTTCACAGGGCTTTCTGGGGCTAAGAGCATATGATTCACCCAAGGTCACCCAGTGGATTTACATGAGTGGAGAATCAAACCCTGATCTCCAGAGTTGTAGCCCAGCACTCAAAACACTATACTACACTGGCTCCACCATCTTGCTCATATATCTTTATATCTATATCTATATCTATAAAATCAGTTGAGCCTGAAGAATGATCCAGTAGGTATTTCATGACAGAATCAAGGTTGTGGTAGGGCTGTATGAAATCTTCACCATACCATCCTATTTGCTTCCAGTTTCAATTCCACCCTGGTTGTTAGCAGCCAACAACATTACAAACATTTTCCTCTGCAGAGCACAGCACTGGAAGAGCAAACAGGGAAAGAACCATCCCACAGCTAGCACTGCAGTGTTCGAGGGGAAACTGACAAGGCATCCCCGAGTTGCCTAGACAACCAGGAGACCCTTTTATATATATTGTTCTTTAGGGGTTATACTTGGTTGTTGTGAACATTGTGTGTGTATGTGTAGGAAGGGGTGTGAATTTTCATCTACATCAACTTATGAATAATAGGTGAACTTTGTATCCCTCCCAAAGCATGGAGAAGGAGAACAAAACTAGATAGTCTATGAAGAAGGATGCAAAGTTTATAAGGAAGTTTTGGCTCCGTACTAATATACTTTCTCTAAACTTCTTCAGATTTTTTGGTCCTTTCACTTAAAGCATGGATGGAAAAACATAATGGCAGAGACTTAACTATAAACAGCTGGGGGAGGCAGTCACTGATAAGAACAGATGAGATCCTTAACAGGATTATTTGCAAAAAGATCAGTTAAGGAAGGCAAATTCCTCTAAAATTTGGTTTGATTGACATCTTCAGTCCTCTCCCACAATGCACACAAAAAGTCTGCTTCCTCAATAGAAAATGCAGTTATCTGCACAAAACATGTTAATTTTTGTGCAGAATAAGTCCAGAATTGTGAGTAGGCTTTGAAAACTGTGTAGTTTCCAAAGATTTTCTCACACAAAGAAGAAACTTTCTAAAATTCAGGAAGACAATTGCTTCATTCAAGAAGAAAACTGATGAAGAATTATAACCACGCTTTGGTCTTACTCGTTTTAGAATGCATATCCCCAACTGATTTTTACCAAGGAAATGTTAACCTCAACAGCAAAAAAATAATAATAAAAAATCAGTACTAAATTGTGTTGGTCAGATAGTACGTCTAATGTTCTAGCATTTTTTAAAGGCTAATTTGACTGCTTTTTACCTGATGATAGCTGCTATTGTGATTGTTCTATTGTTATTCTTTTGTCAACTGCCTAGAATCATGTTTTGATAAAAGGAGCATTTTTTAAAACATTAATTTTCAGCAGGAATAGTTTTTCTGTTGCTTTAATCACTTGAACTAAAATATTCGCTGTTTACACAAAATAAACACATCACTTGTCTATTATTTTTCCAAGTTTTCCTTAAGAACTGATGCCCTCCAAAATGGCTACACATGTGTTCCAAACAAAAGCATGGCATACGTCAATACATTGTTTCTTTCCTTGTTGTGATCTGCCTTCGCTACCATTGTTAATTTGAAGGTCAAGGATTGCTACAGTGCTTCAAAAACTAATTGCAGAACTACAGAAGCAGATCCCCCTCTTTTTTTCCATCAAAATGATAGACTTTGATAACTGGAAGATACCTTGGAGATCATTTAGTCTAACTCCTAATTCAACACAGGGCCTATAATACAGTCAGATCTCCATATCCATGGATTCTACATCCATGGATTCAACAATCCATGGCTTGAAAATATTTTTTAAAAAATCCAAAAAAGGAAACCTTGTTTTTGCCATTTTATACAAGGGAAAGCATTTTACTACCTCATTGTACAAAATGGGACTTGAGCTGCCATGGATTTTGATATCTTTGGAGGGCCCTGGAACCAAATTTCAGCAAATACCAAAGGCCCACCATATAGCATATAATTGCAGCATTCCTTACACCTGAATTGAAATGTCTTCTCTCCCATTATGAAAAATAAAACCTCGTTCCAACCCTATTAATGGGTTGCAAATGGAGAAAGTGATGGAGTAGACTTATATGGATACTATGGCCTGTCAACAGGTCAAATAAATGGGCCTGAGAGCAAATTAAGCCTGAACCTAAAATGACTAAAGTGAAGCCATCATACTTCAGGCATATCTGAAATGGCATGACTATATGTAAAAGACACTAATTTTCAATAAAGTTGGATGCAGTACAGGGGGAAAATAAAACTGTTTTGCAGATGGATTAACTCAATAAAAGAAGTCAAATCCTACATTTGCAAACCTTAGCAGGGCTATTAATAACTGGGGGACTCTTTGAGGTCTCTCATTCATAGGGTTGGCATAAATCAAAGAAGATTATCACACCAGTTTTTATTCCCATAATAGGCACGGGATGTAAACACATAGGGATAGATTCTATCACACAGCTCCTTCCTCATCTTGTACCTGACCTGGGCTTCCCTCAGACCTTTTAAAGAATGGGAAAAATCTTAGCTTAGCTTAGCTTGGTACTGGTACTGAGGTTGAAACATAATGGTAGAAAAACTACCATTGTCTAAATTTGCATAAGTAGAATGCAAATTAATGATATACATAATTATAATAATATGCATAATATCCAATTAGATGCCTGGACATGAACTACTGGAATATGATAAACCTACTTAAGAGTCATTATAAGAATCTGAAGTGCAGGTTCACCTCTGCCCTTTTTTGAAAGCACATGTTAAGGTCATGGTTACGTCACCCAGAAGTGTTCTCTTCACTCTTAAGAAACTACTCCTCAGGTTAGGAAGACTTTAAAAACAAAGAGAGAAAAGCTCTCTCTTTGCCCTTCTCCAGTATCCAGCCGTCTTCTCTGCATCAGAGGGTGAGAAAATCTCAGTCCATTGTCTTAATACACTCATTTCCAGGGAGAAGTGAAGGATCACTCCCTGCTTGACACCAGAGTGTGCTGTCATTGTACTGAAGCCAAATCAAAGTGAGAATGGGGAGCAATGCTTTTTCCCCTTATTCTGTGCAGTGGAAAGAGGCTTTGAATCAAAACAACAACCAGGAGCTCAATGAGTGGTACCACAATCATACAAACAGGTACCATGGTGACAAGGGAATAGAAGGGAACCGTTTGTCAAAACATTTCCCCACCATTCCCCTTCAGAAGTGAAAAGAACTGTTTTACAGAATTCTCAGTTCAACTTTGCTCTAAGTCTAAATTTCTCCTCTGAAGGCTGGCAAATGCATTCATCTGAGGCTGCTTCCTGTGGATTTGACCCTGGTCTACCTCCTAGACATTGCTTTTGATGATGCTCAACAACTACCCATCTTTACCTTGAAGATTGACCAGACATTCAATCTAAGCCCAAATATTCTATCCTCAGGACCTCCCTAGTAATCTGAAAAAGGTTTAAAACCATACCAAAGAAAATATGTACAATCTACGTAAATAACAAAATGTGTCATGATGAGTCAGCCCAGATTTTACAAATTGTCAAATGTGGGACAGATTGAAACATAATGTGATGAACTCTTTGGTCACAGGATCCAAATCCAGAGAGGTTCCTGAACACTCCATGGACTCCTTTTATGGTGCACCATTTGAAGCTCTAGAAGAGAAGGACAAGGGTATGTTACCTAACAGGATCTAGGATAGGACCTAACAGGACTTATACCACGTACGATAGCCCTCTAGATTTGAGATACGAGGAATCACACACCACACTGCTGCACATGACCCCAACATGTGGGGCACATGTTGGGGTCATGTGCAGCGTCTAACAGTTTCTCCCACCTCAGACT
>CM034702.1:23804514-23825614 GCA_020142125.1 Phrynosoma platyrhinos
GAAATCATAGAAAACATGAGCAAGGTGTGCGAGTAAGAGGAGATTGTTTCTCTGGGAAAATCGATGGGTCTGGAGGTGGATGAGAGAGATGTGAACGAACTCGTCGAGGAACAGTCTCAGGAGTTGACAACCGAGGAGTTACTCGATCTTCATTCGCAGCAGCATAAGGTGGTTCAATGAAAAAATAGTTTTGAAGACTCTTTGTGCAAACTCTTTGTGGAATTTTAAATAAGAAATAAAGAACAGACCTGTCGCTCCCTTGGAATACATTATTAGGAAGTCAATGGCTATGTTGGCTACGTACTTTGGGATTTGTTGTCTAAAAATGTAACTTTTCAAGTTTCTGGGAGGCTTTGTACAAAATGTGGAAGCATTTTTTTTCATTGAAGTCTTGAAATGTGAAGGATATTTTTTTAAAAGATTTGTAATCTTGCCCTGTGGGGATAGTGGAAAAGGAATTATTTGTTTTTGTTTGCAGAGATAAACTAAGCAACGATTTAAACTACTGCATAGAAGTAATTAATAGGGACAAAATATCCTAAAGATACTAAATCCTATCTGATCTTGGAAATTAAGCAGGTCAGCTCTGGCTAGTACTTTGATGGGAGACCACCATGAACACCATGTGCTTTAAGGCTGTATTTCAGAAGAAGGAAATGACAAAACCACTTTTGGTATTCCTTGCCTAAGAATCCCTGTGAAATTCATGGAGTCACTGTACATGCATTTAGAGATAAATCTATATTAAAAAGTGTGCTTTTGACATTTATATATATGAAGTCTCTTGATTTGTAACATAGGTGGAGACAAAGAAAAAAAGAAACAAGTTGAAGAAAGACAGCTTCATATAGAACCCTGCTGGCTGCTGGCTCAATGATAAATCAAAAGATAGAGGAAGGTTGCAGCTAGCCCAGAAGACAGCAGAACATTGTAAAAGACAGAGGAAATGTACACTGCCCCAAACTTAGATGGCAGACAAGATAAAGTGCTGTTCATACTCTAATGTGTTGAATGGTGCAGACAGTTCTAATAAGATTGGGAGCGATGAGAAAGCATTCAATTGTGCCCTGGCGAGGTCATTACATAGCGTTAATAAAAAGAGCCTGGTGGATGTAGCATTTCACAATGTTGTACTTTTAGCCTGCCTGTTCTGCAGTGGTGTGGGCAGTGAATTTTTTTTAAAAAAATAAAAAAAAAATCAAAAACCTGCTTTCCCCTTCATTCTCACTGCTTTGTTCTAGAGGCCCATTAGCAAACTTCAGCAAAGCAGTAAAATATCATGTCCTCTCTAAAGTTGAATACCACTTACCTATGTCTCTGCAATGGAGGTGCTCCAGTGTAAGAAGGTAAACCTGCACAGCATGCCTATAGCCAAAGTATGTATGGCTCATCCACCATGCAGCATGGACTGTGAAAGACTTTATAAAATACCTTTTATTTGCTTAGTCCCCAGAAATGCAAAGTACTAAGAATGCCAAAACACTCATGTCTTCATTTTTTTTAAAAAAAGTGAGAGCCAGAGTGGCACATTAGTTTGAGCGTTGGCCTGTGACCCTGGAGATGAGGGTTTGATTCCCTGCTCAGCAATGAAACCTGTTGGGTGACCTTGGGTAAGTCAAGCTTTCTCAGCTTCAGAAGAAGGCAATGACAAACCTTCTCTGAACAAATTTTGCCAAGAAACCCCCTTGATAGGTCAGCCTTAGAGTCACTTGAAATGACTTGAAAGCACAAAACAAGAACAATGTGTAAGTGCATTATGCAAATTGCTGCAGATTTTTGTACATTTGCCTCAACTGTTGTTTTCATGTTCCTGTACAAATTTGCATCTTTTTACATCTATTTACTCTCCCTCCATCAAAAAGGCACAACCATCCAAATCTAGTTTAAGGAGGGGGGGTTACAAAAAGCCCAAACTCCTGCAAATCACTTGTGGCAGGATCATATTCTATTCAATTGAAATGAGGAGCATCTTAATTGTTTATACTAGCCTTGAGACATCTTATGTGGGAATTGTAACTCTTCCTGGATGAATACAATACAGGCTTTTAAATTGCTGACCAAAGCTAGATGTCCAAGAATTACTATCCATTGCATTTAAATAGTGATCCAGCCTATTTAAAAGATGTGATAATGAGACCAATGAGGTGGTGATCAAGCCTGGATCCTCTGAACAATTCCAAATATTTCCTTCTTGAGGAATATCAGATTCTTTGTCAATCAAAGTATTTGTGGTGTACTACCAAAGGTATTTGAACTGTAGTGTTCTATGTCCCTGTTTTGCAACATGAGCTCCCTCATTTTCTCTTTATCTCTCTTACACATGGAATCTCACTCATAAAAGCTGAACCTTTGCCACAAAATGACAGCTGAAACACAACAACAAAAACCATACAGAACCTCTGGAATTATCTCATGCTAAGGTTTTAGCAAGTGGCCTGGTGAAGGGACCTCCTTCTAGGTTGTTTCAATCACTGAAAATGACTTGCTTCACTAACTCAAAAAAATGCTTAGCATTTACAGCAGGGGTGGGACACATGCAACTGTCCAGATGTTATTAGACTATAACTCCCAGTTTACCATTGATTACGCTGAACATAGCTGCTAGGAAATTCAGGAAATAGCATTTGGAGAGTCACCCAGTTCCCATATCTGATTTAAATAGTGATTCATCAACATTGTTCACTACAATTTTCTTGCAAGATCATTCTCATAAGTAAAGGTCCAATTAAAAGTAAGGGTAAATAGCAGTAGCATTGCCAATATGATTTAGTAGTAAAACAAAATTTGAACTAGGGACTTGTTAGTTTATTACACATTTTCTTGCTCCATTTGAGCCAAAATATGGTGCACAATAATCTGGAGGATATTTTCTCCTGATCTGACAGTTTGCAAAATAAATCTAAGAGAGAGGGTAGTCTCTTAGTTATGCTGAGCATGCTCTTCAACCAGTTATAGTACCATACTCAGCACCCCATCCCGATTTTCAACTGGAGGAATTGCATTCATAGAGATGGATGATTCTTGCCCTCAAAGCTTTCCAAGCCCACACAAGACTGTAGTTATGAACCATTGTAGTTCATAACTATTATGGCAACCAACAGTCTCCTCAGTACCAGTTCAATAGCTTTTCCATAATACCCTCCACATGATGCTTCCCCTATCCATGTCACCTCCCTTTTCTTTTTCTGCCTGTGTTTTACCAGCCGTAAAACATATAGCATGCCAGCTACCTACCAGGCTATTGAGAAGCTTAATGATTGACTGATGCTTTAAAAGTATTCTGGATGAAAGGTGTTATGTAGATACAATGAATTTTTGTTTGGCATGAACAGCTCTCACATGCACAGTGCTGGGGATTCAAATTGTCTGTCCCTCAACACAACTGTCAGCTCGAGGCTGATTGCAAATCTTTATTATTAGCAACAAGGTAAGAAGCCAAGAGAATGCAGCTTGATTTTGTAGCTCTGGCTGCTGTGAAACAGATAGGGTGGAAGGAGAAAACTGACATCTTTTAAACCAGTAATCAGCACAATTTTTTGGTGAAAATCACTGAGCACAAATGAATAAGGGAAGCCTACAAGATCCATCATTAGAATAAAAACCTGGCAGTTGGCTGTTTTTTTTTCTTTCTTGCATGTATCTCATGATTCATTATATCACATATCTGAGAATTTGTCATTCTTCTTTTCCAAGACAGATTTGCAAACCCTCCTCCCTTCTTTTCCTGGACATATCTCAGCCTTGTGTATTGCTTTTCTCACACCATGTATATCTGTAACAGATGAACTGCACACATTTTCAGTTCTGCTCTTTCAAAAGTGTTTGATAGAAGTGCCTTTCCCATTGTCATAAGTGGAATAATTTTGGAACTATATTATCAAGAATGAAGACCAAAATGACACAATCAGTTAGAGTCAGTTTTATCAACAGCATGCAGAAGAGGAAATTGCGGGATAAGATGGCAAATAACTCACTAATTATTTGACTTAACTAAATTTAGCTTGCTTGACGATCTTTAATGATGATCCATTGGGGATGGTTATATCTGCATTCTGCTTCTGGACTGTCTTTCTTGGAATGACAGTCTAGTAGCAAGATGTGATAGCGTTAGCCTTTCAAATCATGCCATTTTTGAACACTACTCAGGACACAATCCACTGAGAAGTTCAGTGACACAGGTCCCATTTGAATGACTCAACGTGCTATCACATCACTGCAGTGTTTATGACAGGGATAGGCAACCTTTCCCCTTTAAGGGCCAAGGGACTTCAGCTCCCAGAAGCCTCAGCCATGTTGGCCAATAGTCCCATGTTGGCCAATAGCTCCTGGGATTCTGGGAGCTGAAGTCCCTCGGCCCTTAAAGGGGAAAGGTTGCCTACCCCTGGTTTATGAGAACTTTTTGCTTTAGTGGGACATTTGCAAAAGCATTTTCCAAATGGTTTCACTGTTAGTTTACTTCCTTTGCTACTGCAAATACAGTGAATTCCTCCACAGAGTTACTTAGCCTAGATATTTCTCTTTTGAACTGGAACTATTGCAATCATAACCATGGACAGATGCCCCATGTTTTCATAACCCAAATAGGCAGCATTTCATGAGTTGCTTTTGCTGGACACATAATCTATTCACCCACAAAACTAAGCCATTGTTACTTCGAAGAACTGTAAAAATGGGGTGGGTTCCATAAATGGGATAGCTCTGTACCTGGCACTTTGTGATTTTTTTTAAAAAAAATGCATTGTAATTCATAAATAAAGAGGTAAGACAAAATCATGGAATATATTACAGCTCCTTTAAGAAATTTTGCAGTGAAAACTCTGCAGCCAAGGCTGCCTATAATAGGAATGTACCCAGGCCCTGATGTCAGCCTGTAGTTGTCCAGACTGTCCTTTGCCAACCAGCCAGATTTCTGACTGGATTCAGTCTTTTGCTATACCACATGACATAGAAGGAAAGCTGACCTGAGCTAGACCCAAAGGTTATTCCCTTTCCTATACCAGAGCCCCAACGTGCAAGTCAGCCTTACCCATGTGGATACCTGTCATTATCAGTCCAGCCAATGTGACCAAAATTATTATTTAATACACCACCAGAGCCAGTGTGGTGTAGTAGTTTGAGCATTGGATGATGACTCTGGACAGCAGAGTTTGAATCCTTAATTGGCCATGAAAATGCTCTGGGTGAACTTGGGCAAGTCACCCTCTCTCAGCCCCAGAGGATGGCAAGGGTAAACCCCTCTGAAGAAATTTTTCCAAGAAAACCCGTGATAGGGTTCACCTTAGAGTTGAAATAAGATGGAAACGACTTGAAGAGAAAAGACAGCACACACATGGTCAATTTCCCTTAGGCCAGGAAGGCTGCCCGTGCAGGACAGGCCAAAACATCTCTACCACCTTTTCCCAAATTTGGACCAGACATAAGTTACAAAGAGGTTGGGGAAGAGTGGGCTTATAAAACCTTTTGTCTCTGCCTCTCAACATGTGTTGACTAGATCAACTAGATGTGTTGACTAGATCAACACCAAACAAAATGTCTCTGCTCCTTCTGGGAAGGATGCAAAGTCATTTTAATAGCTTTAGATCAATTACAAAAGAAGTAATCAATTTTTTGTTGTTGTCAAGATGGCTTCAACTTGTGACCGTATGAATGAGACACCGCCAAGACACCCTATTAATACCCCTACTATGGCCTTGCCAGGTCAGGGCTGCAGGTCCCTTGATTTGAGTCTATCACCTGTAAGTAGGGCTTTATCTTTTCCTATTGCCTTCTGCTCTGCTGAGCATTAAGGTTTTCTCTTTTCTAATGAGTCATGTCATCTTTTGATATGTTCAAAGTATGATAGCCTCAGTTTAGTCATTTCAGTTTCTAGAGAGAGTCCAGGCTCAATTTGATTTAGGACCAAAAAAGCCAGCCTGGTTTAGTGTTGGGCTCTGGCTCTGAAGAACAGGGTTCAAATCCCTGCTCACCCATGGAAACCCACTTGATGACCTTGGACAAATCATACTCTCTCAGCCTCAACAGAAGGCAAAGACATCCCCTTGAACAAATCTTGCCAAGAAAACTCCATGATAGGTTCACCTTAGGGAAAAAAGTACTTGAAAGCACACAACAACCACCATTCATTGGCCTTTTTTGCAGTCTGTGGTATCCATAAAACCCTCCTACAGCACCCTATTTCAAATAGGCCAAGTTTCCTCCTGTCAGCTTTTTTCACTGTCCAGCTTTCACAAGCATATGTAGAAATCAAAAACACTGTGACACGGCCAATCATGACATTGGCATTCAGTGATATATCTTTACACTGAATGATCTTATTTCACTTTTTCATAACTGCCCTCCTAAATCTAATCTACTTCTGATTTATTGACAGCAGTCTCCATTTTGACTAATGATGAGCCGAGGTATAGGGAATCTTTAACGACTTTGATGTCTTCATCAGCCACTTTAAAGTTATGTAAATTGTCTCTGGTCATTATTTTTGTTTCCTTAATATTCAGCTGTAACCCTGATTTTGCACTTTCTTCCTTGACTTTCCTCAACACTCCTTCCAAGTCTTTGCTATTTTCTGCTAGTAGTATGATGTCTGAATATTTTAAATTGGCAACATTCCATCATCCACTTTTCACTACTTCCTCAGATTCAGATGTGTACTGTATATGAATTAAACAGATAGAGTGATAAAAGGCAACCTTCTCTGACCCATTGCCAATCAGAATCCATTCTGTTTCTCCATGTTCTGTCCTGACAGTGGCCTCTTGCCTTGCGCATAGGTTATGTATCAGGATAATCAAAAGCTATGGCACATGCTCCATACTTTTTTATGATCTACACAATCAAATGATTTGCTATAATCTATAAAGCACAGGTTACTGTTCTTATTTTTTGTTGGTGCACTCTATTATCCAGTGTCTGTTTGTAATAATAATCCCTAATGACTCTTCCTTTTCTGAAGCCAGCTTGGACATCTGTCATATCTTGCTTCATACATGGTAAAAAGTCTTTGTAGTAAAATTTTGAGTATCACTTTACTTGCATGGGAAATAAATGCAAGAAAGCTGGTGGTTAATGCAATCCCTGATGTTCCACTTCTTGGGATCTAGAATGTATATTAAGCATTTCCCATCTCTGGCCATTGTCCTGTTTTCCATATTTGAGTTTGAATGGATCCTGTTTCTGCACCTTAAAATGAAGCTATTAACATGCCACTTATTCCTAGAAATTTATTTATCCCAAGTACTTTGCGAACAGCTTCCCTTTCCAAAATTGTGGGTTGTTCAACAAAAGACTCTTCCTTGAGTGAATCTGTCATCCTTTCACCTCTTTTATAGGAGTTTCCAGTGTATTGTTTTCATCACCTTATATGTCCTGAGTGTTTTTGCTACATCCCTCATTATTAATGCAACCCTATTTCTGCTTAGATTGTCATTTCCTGAGTAGAACACAGTATAATTATCTGATTGAAAATGCTTGATTCCTTTCTACCTGAGACTGCTCCCCACATGTATTGCAATGTCTATACATTTCATTTCTTTTTTAAAAATGTCTAGTTCCCTCATATTCATGCTTTTCACATTCAGTTTTCCATAGGGTATGTGCACAGCTTAGGACTTCCTTTCACCTTTGTGGATGTCAGTAGGTGAACATCCTTTTAGCTTGAATCTAGTTGCATCAGTGTGTTCCACTGTCAAACAGCTTTTACTGTCAGAAAGTTCTTCCTAATGTTGGGATGAAATCTCTTTTCCTGTAGTTTCCATTCATTGCTCCACATCCTAGTTTCTGGAGCAGCAGAAAACAAACTTGCTTCATGCTCAATATGACATCCCTTCAAATATTTAAACAGGGCTATCATGTCACCTCTTAATCTTCTCTTCCTCGGACTAAATATACCCAGCTCCTTAAGCCACTCATGATTTCCAGACCTTTCACCCTTTTGGTTGTCCTCCTCTAGACATGCTCCAGCTTGTCCACATCCTTCTTGAACTATGGTACCCAGAACTGGACACAGTATTCCAAGTGAGATCTGACCAAAGCAGAATAGAGTGGTATTCAGTCTAAACACTACACTCCTATTGATGCAGCCTAGGATGATATTGGCTTTATTAGCTGCTACATTACACCATATTTTGGGATCTATTGCCAGTAGTTAATGGGGACAGGACCACATTGACTGTTTTAAATTAAGATTTAAGTCTCAAGAATCAGATTCTTATGAGAAAAAACACAATATGCAGAGTCAAGAGTGTCGTTGTTCATGTTCAGATTCTTGAAAAACCACTGAGAACATCCACTAGAGCAGCAGAAGCACAAAAAAAAAGTCTTTCTTAAATGGGCATCTGTGTCCAATCCTTTACCCTGGAAGGATCAGGAGATATTGTAAAGTGCTTTTAAGAAAGCTGAAGGCCAGATGTAGGCTCTGAGCCATCTGTTCCACATATCTAATGTTGGAATTCTCTAAAATTTCACTTCATTCTATACTTGTTACCTGAACTGACTCAATTTACACTTTCTGGATTAATACAAAGATCAGAAAATACACAGATTTTCAAACTGCACACCTCTTTGAATTTTGAGAGATAGTTCTTGGTTCAAATTTATATTTTATGGCAAAATGCATGTAAAATGCTTATTTTAGGGGAAATACATTCAATTTGTGAATATTTTATCATTTGAAAATATGCAGAAATCAAGATGGAATGAACTTATGTTGGAACACATGCAAAACTGGCAGGGAGCACAAATAGACAGATCTGTTGACCTTTATTCTGATAGGTAAGAATAAAAGGTCTAGTGATGTTGATCTCAGATGAGAGAAAGAATGAAGGTTATTGGACAACTTAGTTTATGTGTTCAGGGCCAATTACAGCAGCCTTATAAGCAGTTTTGTAGGAGAAAGGCTAAGGTGCTGGTTCTTTAGCAGAATATTTCAAAATAAAATGGAAATGTTTGGCATATATATCACATCTACTGCTAGAAAACAATTTCCCCCCTATGATTTCCTGACTACAGAGACAGCTTGGATGTTGATTACTTCTTAACTCCCATGGATCAGAAATCCAAATTATTGTGGACTAAAGACTGTTCCACTAAATGTCATTCATTAAGTTATGGAAATTCTAAGAAGAGGCCAAGAAATATTAGCATAACATATTAATTACCACTGACAAGTTGCCCAGGAGACAGCAGAAATATTTGTTCATGAGCATCCCTAATGCAATCTATAACAAACTCATTTCATTTTCTGGGCCAAACATTTTCCCTCGATATGGTAGAGGGTCAGTATTTTGGAGAGCTGTCAAGAATTCTGGGCCACTCGTGACTAGAAAACATGGGAGGAGTAATTGTAGCATCTTGGGTTCAAGGTTTATTCGAGCTTCTATGTTCTGAATGCATTCAACTAGCTAATCAAGCATTTTATGATTCACTTTTACTCTGGATCATCCAATTCCAATCTGATCTTTCAGCCAATAACCAATTTTCTCAAAGGAGTCATGTCTTGGTTTTGAACTATTGGTCTAGTATAAAATCCATACACAATGATTTTTTTTGTTCTGTTTTTATGCCCACTGTGTTGTTGTTGCTTTGGGATAGGTCTACACCATATTGGTGGTAGCTGGTGGTTTCCATGACAATATGTTAGTTCTTTTCTCTTTGGGGGTTCACTCCTTTAATTTGCAAACTAAAACTTAAAAAGCATGGACTTAGGACTCTACTAATATGGAAGCCACTCTCTGCTATTGCTTCAGACTTTATTAAATTGAAGTGACTTCAGAATTTATTAGCCACTTTCCCTGTTTTCATCAACGCACACTGAAGAGGTTGATTCAAGAGCAGCTAACAACAACAATAGTTTGTGTTGGCAGACTGAAATATGTGATGAGTTAAATAGTGGAGCATTTATTGAGGGGGCTCTTGTACTAAAATAACAGAGAGAAGGGAATATGCCTGGCTTGAGAATATCCATGCCCTTTTCCCTTGGGAAAGAAATCCAGAGAATGGATTCATGGGAATGTGTAAGGTTGTTCTCCTTTGGTACCAAATGAAAAAATTAACCTACCAGTGTTTTGAAATTATGTGTGGTTTAACTAAGCTTCCTTAACGCTTGTTGTTTTAGTTCCAGTCATGAATGTCTCTGATGTTAACCTACAATTACTGAATAAAGGTGTTCTGTATTTATCATTGAAGCCTGGAATTTCTGAACTTTGGAAGGCACCAGTTTTAACAGCTAAATGTCTACACTGGAATAAAATGAGCAAAGAGGTTCATCATTCTGATTTGAACTCTGATGTCTACAAAGGACCTGGCACTGAGTTATGATAGGCATACAGCCTCCATGTACATGGGCCATATATACCTCTGAATACCAGATACTGGAATGATGGCCATTTATACTAAATAGGAAATGTGTTTTTAGGCTTATCCAAATTTAATCAATCAATCAATTTACTAAAATTCAGATGGTTAATTGACTAAGACTACTTCTGATTGAGTGACAGATGTAATTTTTGTATTCATCTTTGTTAACGGCTACTTTGGAAGCTAAGTAACTTCTTTATATTTTAAAAATACTTGGTCTCTTGAGTGGCTGCTGCATCAAACAGTTGTCACTGTATTTGAAGACCTGACATTACGCAGCAGGCAATAAAAACTGGATACTCATTAACTTCACCAAAGAAACAGGAGCAGCCACTATAAAAAGGGAGAGAAACAAATCCAACACTGGGTATGTGCCATTTAGAGAGCTGCTAAGTTTTGATGATTGCCCCTCACTGTTTGGTTCCCCCCTTCCTCTTTCTCTTTCCACTCTCTGCTTTCTCTTCAGTTTTATTTTTACATCACGGAACTTGGAAGATGCAAGCCCTCTTGAAAAGCCCATTTCAGGGAATTCAATAGATAATCCTCGTTCTTTCTCCTGCCTCTGTCACTTAATAGGGAACACACAGAAGTTGAGTATTTGATCTCAATCCATCCTGAGTTTTTCTCTTTGATCGCCTTCTCATACCCTCTGCTGTTCTTTCAATGGAGGCATTTATTAAATAAGAAAGCCAGGGGAAAGAGAAAGCAACTGAAATATGAGACTGAAATTGAGGGGCTGATGTTTGGTCTTGGGCCAAATGAAGGAATGCCCTTTCAAATCACCTAACGTTCTTTTGAAGGTGGGGGAGAGATTTGTGTCCAGCTGTCAGGAATTTGGTGACTGCTGGAGAAGAGTTCCACAGAAGACACTGCCATACCTCGGCCATATCATGAGAAGACATGACTCACTAGAAAAGACAATCATGCTTAGCAAAGTAGAAGGTAGTAGGAAAACAAAAAGACCCTATTACCAGTAGATAGACTCAATCAAGGATGCCACAGCCATTAGAAAGACATGAGCAGGATGGTTGATAATAGGTTGAATGTGTTCCATTCATGGGGTTGTCATAAGTCAAAGTAAACTTGATAGCAGTTAACAACAACAATAAAATTAGTATGTGGAGAGCTTGTAGCACTTTTGAGACAAACTGAAAAAAAAACTGGCAGCATGAGCTTTCATAGACTTCAGTCTACTTCTTCAGATGCAAGTCTACGAAAGCTCATGCTGCTAATTTCTTTCTTTCACTTAGTCTCAAAGGTGCTACAAGATCTTTCCACATACTGATTCTAAAGATTAACATGGCTATATCTTTGAATTCTACAACAATGAAATTAATGTTCCATAGGTGTTTCAATAAAAACACCCAACAAATTGTTCATGTCTTATCAGTTGGATATGTATATATCCTGTGCAAGGATGAAATTTTTCACTCCTCTCAAAGAAAGCAACTAGCCATTTCAGCAATTTTCTTTCTGTTGTAAGAAAGTCATCAAAAACTACAGTTTTCAAATAATATTTGCAATTTTGCATAAAAGATTTAAGAATAGTTAACATGTAATTGTATTATGAGCCAGCATAGTGTAGTCATCTGAGTGTTGGACTATGACTCTGGGGACCAGGGTTCAGTTCCCCACTCAGCCATTAAAACCCATGTCACACACTCAGCCCCAAAAAACTCCATGATAGGTTTGCCTATGACAGGTTGCCATAAGTCAGGGGAAATGACTGGAAGGCAAATAACAACAACAACATCATCAACAACAAATTATATTATATGGACATTTGGCACAAAGTATGAGATCCCTTAGAATAAATGCTGCCCAGAGCTCAGCTAAAGGTTATATTTTCAAAGAAATTAGCATTAAAGTAGGAATGGTGTTCCTCACTTATCAGGATTAAAATTTGTGGGTCACAGTGGCCAGCAGAACATGGCAGTCCCCACTGTACTGCTGTTTGGCTTCAGCTTATAATTGCCCAAAGCCTTTGTATTTTTATGGGCTCCAGAGTTAGGATGGGAAAGGTGATCAATAAGAAACTGCCAGGTGTCTTGAGTGAATGGAACCAGGGAAAGCCAGATGTAGGCTTTGCTCAGGTCTGCTACCTGGCTGTTTAAACCAGAGCCCCTGGATAGCAGTCTCAGTGCTATCTTAGAGTGCAAGAATATTAGAGTTGGGGAAAAAAACTTAGATATCATTTAGTCCAACCCTCTGCCCAGTGCAGGATCTCTAATGAAAGATAAAAGTACAGCATCCCTGAGAGATAACTATTCATGTTGTTGTTGTATGCCTCCAAGTCATTTTTGACATATGACAACCCAAGGGAGAACGTATCATAGGGTTTTCTTTGCAAGTTTCTTCAGAGGGAGTTTGCCATTGACATCCTCTGAGGCTGAAAGCATGTGACTTGCCCAAGTTCACCCAATGGGTTGCCATGACTGAGTGGGGAATCAAACCCTGGCCTCCAGAGTCATAGTCCAACACTCAAACCACTACACTATGCTGGCTATTCATGCCTTCACTTCAATACCTCCAATGAAGGGAAATTACCTCCCAAAGCAATTTGTTCCAATTACTGTATAGTTCTATCTCTTAATGAATTTAATTCAAGAGACTGTGTTATGTCAACCCATTTGGACAAATAATTATTTTAAAGTTGGAATGATTTTAAAGTTTTAGTCTTGGGTGAGCCTCTTGGGATACTGGAGAAGAGTTTAAAAAGAAGGAATAAGGAAATCCTGTTGAAGCTCATACTTATTTTCACTCCTCATACACTGATCTCCATGTACACTCCTGGATTGCTTCCTAGCTGCACATTCCTTTTCTCTGGCCCTTCATGTTTGGCATGCACATGATAGACTATCATATATGAAAGGCTTCATTTCTTTCACCTGAACCACATTCATTCTAAGTAGCTGTTCCTAGAAAAAAAATAAACAACAGAGTTTATTATTACTTCCAACATGGAACCATCAGCAGCAGCTGGCTGCAATGCTAATGCACCATGATTCCACAGCTTGGCATAATGGACATTGCAGCTTGAAAATTAACACTGCATCTGCTTCTCACTGCAGACACCGGAGAGAGTGGGCTATAATTTCATCTCCAATTCCCAAAATAATGTTTGTTGTCATGCTGTAATCTTGGCAATCAGGGTAACAGCTGAACAGATCGTTTCATCTGAAATATTTGCTAAACACACGAAGACCTTGAAACCACACCTCAGCATGTGTGTATTGTGAATGGGGATATTACAGTCTGTAGCAAATGAGAATCAGATTCCTCAAGAAGCTGGAGGAGTGTTGCTCTTACCAGCCTATTAAAAATGGTTGTATTTTACACACACCTCTTTATATACCTTGTACAGGAGGAAGAGTTCAGCCACCTTTGGGTGCTTTTATCTCATCCACCTTGGAGCTCATCTGCGTTGGATTTCATCCCAGGAAAAATGAAGGGTATAAAGTTAATAAAATAAAATAAATAAATAAATAAATAAATAAACAGCACAACACAGCATCACTGTAAAAGCAATCTCCCTTTCTAGTAAGTAATTAAATGTAAATGGATTCAAATTACAAGAGATTTCATCTAAACATGACAAAGATTTTTTTTCACCATAAGAGCTATTTGACAGTGGAATCGACTGCCTTAGAAGGAGACAAACTCTTCTTCTTTGGAGGTCTTTAAATAGAGGTTGCATGAGTATCTTTCAGAAGTGCTTTAGTACTATATTCCAGCAAGACAAGGAGGTGGACTAGGTGGCCTTTGCAGATTTTATGCTTCTAATGCAGTATCTCAGTCTTAAAATTATCTAAAATGTGTATATGTGTGTGTGCACTGCCTTTCTCCCCAAATAGGGACTCAAGTCAACTCATATGACTAAAAATAACCCAGGTGCAATTTTTTAAAAGTTATTATACAAAAACATAACTGAAAAATAGTATTAAAACAATTAAAATGTGTACACTTAAAAAAAAAAAAAGATAGCCATTGAAAAGTAAACTACCACCCATTCAAAGCCACCCTTCATTAGCCAGCCATTTGCAAAAATCTTGCCTGAATGAATGTAGATAGATAGATAGATAGATAGATAGATAGATAGATAGATAGATAGATAGATGTGTTTTGCCAATGTATCATTCATACATTATATGGGCAAAGCATCACACGTGCTGCTATGTTGCCAATCAAAGGTATGGCCATCCAATTGGATGGCAGCTGGGCAGATGGGGAAGTAGTTGTAATCACCAGTGGTGTGTTTGTGTGATGGTGCACATGTCTGGTGGGGAGGCAACAACAACAACAACAAAAACAGTGGCACAGCTTGATGCTTCACTGTGCAGTTGGGGCATACATATTTGGCCCGCATTGGGAGTGGGCCATGTGGGCAGTGGGGTCCAGCTTTTGGAAAAGTAAGATCAAACTACTCATTACGACTCCATATACCTTTGGATGTGACATGCTGTTGGCCTCAAAGAATCCAAAGACAACTAAAGATTTTTTTTTTCCACAATGGAAGAAATCATTTTCCCCAGTCTTAACACAATGCAATTTAAGATCACCTTAGAAAGATACTGACAAGCTGGAACATGTCCAGAGAAGGCAACCAAGATGAGATATGGAAACCAACCCTTATGATGAACAACTTAGGAACCTGTGTATGTTTAGTTTAGAAGTGAGAAGACAGAGAAGTAACAACACAGCTTTCTTTAAATATCTGATACAATGTCATGTAGAAAATGGAGCGAGCTTATTTTATGCTGACCCTGGAACCAATGGATTCAAATCAAAGCTAAACATACGCAAATATCACAAGAACAGAGATTCCACCTAAACATTAGGAAGAACTTTAAACAACAACAACAGCTGTACTTGCTGTTTGACAATGTAATAGACTACCTTGGAAAGTGTGAACTTTCTTTCTTTGGAGGTCTTCAGAAAAATGAAAGAAGACAGAGTCCCATGTGCTATGTGATGGTCTAAAAACTTTTTTTTTCTTAAAATGTCTCAGCCTTATCATCAGCTGGCCTTCCTCAGGGGCTATTATCAGAAATTTCTGGGGTTATAGTCCACACTCTCAATCAAAGTGGACCCTCTGAATATTATAAAGAAGGAACCTGAGTATTAATACTCAGAAGGTCAACTCTGGTGTTTTAAAAATGTCCCAGTTACAATCTCCTACTACTACTTTCCCCTTTGTTCTCAGTTTACTTCAATTGCTGCAAACTGAGTTCAAAGTGCAGAAACATTTTACACTCAATTTACTCAGGGAGAAGAGGAGGAGAATACAAAATCTCACTCTTCCCAGTAGAAATGCAAAAGCATACTGCTACACCCTCTCCTAACTCACATGTACTTTCTTATTAATAACTTATGACATCTTGACCACACTCTGGTGTTAGAGGACATGAGGTAGCAGTGTGCTCTGTATCAAAAGGTTCATAACTAAAAATAGCTGTTATATGCTATAACAACAAGAATTAAAAATGAAAATAAAATAAAAGATTATTTATGTTATTTTTACCCAACTCGCTAATTAGTCATCCAACACTGAGCACTGAGAAAACTGGGAGGACTTCAGCTGAAATCAAAAAGCCTGTAAGTGGTTCATTTACCAGCAGAAAGCAGCTTCAAAGCCTTCCCTTCCACTTAGATTTTAAGCAGCTCTACAAAAGACCATTGATTTTGGGGTTAAATTGACTGATTTTATTCATAGCCAGCTCATGTGGTCTGTTCAAAAAAAAATTGTGCATGTTTGCAAGCTGGGGATCAGTTTTGATAAAGCAAAATCTTATTCTCTCACACACCTTTTTTTTTTGTTTGTTCTTTTTCTGCTTTCTATCTTTTATATTTTGTTCTAAATATTTTCTGTACTCATAATTTGCTACTATTTGGTCCCTGCCTGGCCAGAGAAAGTATTTTCACAGCATGTGAGCCTCTCTTTGCAGGGCAAGTATTATATTTTCATACCAATTATATCAGGAGCAGAAATCTAAAATTTCTCTGTCTCCTCTGGGCTCCTGAATAGTAAATAGTCATTTTTTTGTTTGCACATTTTATGTTTATGCAAATTGCCTATTGACTCCAATTTACTTGACAGATATAATAATAAACATATGTATCAAGTACTAAGCACTTGTGATAAGGATCAAGTTTTAGCCCTCAGGTGCACTGCGGTGGCAGCTGTTATGGAAAGTACTGTATGAATGCACTTAAAATATATCTCATGCCAGGAATGTTTAAGTCTTTTGTACAAGGTCTCCTTGCCTTGTCTACCCAGCCAAGGAAACACTTGGATGCCAGCTGTGCTGTTAAGTGCCTTTGCCTATAGTAAGTGAACACTTCTTCTCCCTCCTCTTCTTTCTGCCATAACCATGAACTTTGCATTGACAACTTCTACAGAAAGACCAGAAGAGAACCAACCAACTTTGACTTACCCTTCCTAGCTTTGCTGCTTATTTGGAGTGTGTTTGTTCCACTTTCCCTGGTAATTCAAATGCTACAGGCAAGGCAATTCAAATATTCAAATGCAAGAGGTGTGTGTGTGTGTGTGCATTTTAAAGAAGATGGGAATTAATTTTTCCAAGTAGCAGTTAACTCCTACTCAAGACCATCCCAAAACATTTTGCAGTCTGAATCAGATACATAAATAGTACCTCCAACACATGCAAATTCAGTTGCATAGTACCAGCACAATGCAATGGTTTGAATGTTGGCCTGAGGACTCTGGAAGACCAGGGTTCAAATCCATGCTCATCCATGGAATTCCAGTGGGTGATCTTGGGTAAGTCAGACCTTCTCAGATTTGGGGGAGATTAATGGGAGAGTTGATTGTATTGGTATTTTAACATGTTGTTAGCCGCCCCGATTGCTCTCAGAGGGGCTGGGTAAAAATAAATGTTGTTGTTGTTGTTGTTGTTGTTATTATTATTATTATTATTAATGGTACACCTCCTCTGAACAAATTCTGCATAGAAAACTTGATGATATAGAATCATAGAGTTGGAATGGACCCCACAGACCACTGGATCCAATCCTTCACTCAGTGCAGGAATTCCAGCCAGAGCACTCCCAGCTGTTAGCTTTTTTGTCTCTAGGGAACTGCTTCAATTGCCAAATAGCTCAAGAAAATCCATCAATTTTTCAATTGAAATCTACTCTCCTGTGATTTTAAACAATTAAACCAGGCCCTACACTTTGGGGCAGTAAAGAATAAATTTGCACACACATACACTCTTTCTGAGATAACCTTTTTGATATATTTGCCTTTGGGGTCACAATAAGTTGGAAATGACTAGAAGGCATACAGCAAAAACAACGGTCCTCAAAGCCAAATGTATCCTTATTGACACATGTGCATATAAATCGTACATGCACTTTTTGTCCAACTCAGCTAGTCTAATAAATAAACAAAGTAATATTTCAAAAATATACATAAACTATATTTTATTATATTTTAAATTAATAAATATAATTAAAAAAATAAACAAAGTAATAAAAAGTTAATCAAAGAAATATCTACCAGCCTTTCACAACACTCAAACTCTGCTTTTGGAGGCAGTCCCCTCTACCTAAATGGCAAGGTCAACCCTGGCCTAGCCAGACCAAAGGCCTTTGCAGACTGCCAGAAATAGTGCACATTAAATTGAGGCACTGCCCTGGCTCAGTGCTAGGAAATCATGGGAACTGTAATTTAGTGTGGCACAAGAGCTCTCTGACAGAGAAGGCTCAATGTCTCAGAAAAAAATACAATTGCCATGATTCCCTAGCACTGAGCTAGGGCAGTGCCTCAATTTAATGTGCACTATTTCTGGCAGTCTGCCTCTCCTGCAAGAGAAGGAGCCTTGTTGTCTTACATCTTGCCTGATGCAGTAAAATGGAATGGCTGTGAATGGAAGTAATCTTGGAAGAGGAGGAGACAAATGCTATTTGTTTCTAGCCAGGGGTATCATTAGGAGAATGAGAGGAGTGCAGACTGCATTGGGTGACCCCCTAAGGGAGGTGACATCACTGTTCCCCAAATGTCTGCCTTTCAACAGGAATGGGCTGTGGTGTTCACCCATGTCTTTTTAAAACCTTGGAGCGCAGCAGAAAAGAAGGTATGAGTGAGGCAGGGCTCTGTGGGAGGTCTCAAGTGTTTGACTTTTTTTTTTTACTCTCTTTTTTTTTCTTTAAAAACATCACATCTTACGAAATTTTCACTTTGACCATATGAAATTATGGAAATGTCAATACATTTAGGTTGTGGTAATGATACTGTAATTTAAAGGTATAATTTTAATTTTGCTACTTGTTTATGCCATGTACAGTTATATATGGGAATTATGATTTATGAGTAACATCAGTACAAAAAAAAAAAAAACATTATTAAGGATTCTGTGTGGAGTGGTATGGGAGGAGGCCAATGGGTGTGTGTGATGTGACAGCATGAGTTAATCACCAGGTGACACAAACCCTAGTGGTGCCACTGGTTCTGGCCATGCCGATGAAGGACTCTTCCAGTCTCCTTTCTTACCCAAAAGCAACCAGTTAGAATGGTTTGGGGATGGTAGAAACCAAATAGCTATTGGTCTTTGCTGCTCTGACATCTGTCTCAGGTGTAGCCAGGTGGAACACTGGATATTAAGACAGGTGAGATCAGAGTCAAACCTGCTCCACAATGATCCAAACTCCATCATTCTGGAGCTTGCAATACATTTCACAAAACAACCAATAAGCTTTTGACAGTATTTGAGAACTGCACAAAGAAAACTGCATATGATTATAAAGAGTGCATCTACATTGGGTCCATGTGTACATAAATGCATATATTTCTGATTGACTTATGAAATTATATATGGATATTTGGGTGAGGAACAAAACAAAACAAAACAAAAAAAGCTGTTATGGCACCTGCATGGAACTTGCTTGGAAAAAGTAAAAGGACCCCCATGATCCTGAGCTTGACAAATTCCTGAACAACTCCATTGAGCAGAAATTCAAGGAGTGAAAAGCTTTCCTCGTGTCTAAAGAAATCAGACATGTTGCCTCTAATTTCAGTGATTCTAACAATATTAATTGGTACACAGCCCCTATTTTCATTTACCCAGTGGCAGGCCTAAGCGTTGATAATTGACAGATTGGCAGAATGATAGTTTTGATTATTTACAAATTGAAGCTGCATTCTGTTTGATCCTGAGTGCCTTCTGTAATATGCAAAGTATTTTGAAATCCCATGTTTTTCAGTGCAAAGGAAAACTCCTTGGTACCTTTCAAGATTGGGCCTTAGTGAATACATACATCCATGCTTGCTCTCTTCTCCCCATGGCTATGCCAATCTGTTTCTTGTAATAGGTGTTTGATTTTGATTTTTTTTTAAAAAAAAATCTTTTTGCATTTCATTTGCAAGTAACAAAAAAAAAATATAATTACAACCAACAAATCACTGCCCTTAGGGAGTTTCTTGGATTGCATCCACCCCCATCGGGTTTGCAATATACATTTTGAGAACAGAAAATAGAAGGAAACGAGGGGGAGTGGTACAGTTCAGCTTCAATAAAGATTTTATCAGATGCTGATGGAAATTGATAAATGAACATTTAATTGCAGTAAAGTCTTGTAGGCACAGCAAGCAATTGGTGGCCTTGAAATTAAAATCGTATCTCATCTAGGGAGGGAGTCCCTGCCCTAAAAATAAAAATAATAAAAGAGGAACTGCCATGCTCTATCTGTGAGCTGCACAAACACCTGTAGGTTGACACCTTAGCTCTAGACTGTCCAAAATGCTATATCTCCCTATATGAGTTGACCTGAATTTAAAGATCTCCAGGGGACATCCCACCATCACAGAAACATTTGTTGAGGACATGGAACAGAACCTTCTTGGTGGCTGCTCTCAGGATATGGAACTCCCTTCCATGGAAAGTTTGATTGCCCTCCTCCTTGCATTTTCATTAAAACTTTAAAGGATTTGTCCATGGGGCTGAATCTATTTTGGAGATAGGGTTCAACACCTTGAATTATGCCTTCAAAATCCAAACAAAAACTTGGAGTGTATTCACCATCCCACTGACCTGGGAGGCCTCAGCTGGCACTGTCCCCATCACAGGAATTCCTTGCTTAAGATGTGGCTGTTCTGAGTGAGTTCTGTTCTAGGGTGATGGTTTATTTATTTTTATCAAATTGTGATGCTGCAAATATATAGTTTATTTTTATTTTTTTGGTATTAACTGCCTTTGAGTCAACTTTGACTCATGGCAGCCCCATGAATGAGAGCCCTCCAAGTCACCCTATCATTAACAGTTGTGCTCAGATCTCACAGACTCAAAGCCAAGGCTTTCTTGATTGAATCTATCCTTCTGAAATGTGATATTTCTCTTTCTGTTTCCTTCTACCTTGCCAAACATTATTGTCTTATCTAGTGAGTTTTGTCTACTCATGATATGGCCAAGATAGGACAGCCTCAGGTTCATCATGCTAGTTTCTAGGGAAAGTTCTCACCTGACTTGCTCTAGGATATATTTTCTTTTTAATAGTCCACAGTTTCCATAGAACCCTTCTCCAGCACCAAATTTCAAATGAATTGATATTTTTTTCCTATTACCTTTCTTCACTGTCCAACTTTCACATCCATTCATAGAGATGGGAAATATGATGGTCTGAATTACCTTAATTTTAGTATGCAGCAATATACCTTCTCAGTCATATTTTTTTGGTTATTTACCAAATATTTACAAGCACAATACAGCAATATTTACACCATCTGACATAA
>CM034702.1:23825714-23835923 GCA_020142125.1 Phrynosoma platyrhinos
GTAAATTTTTTTAATTGTCTTCGTTGAATACTAAATGTTATTAATTTTAACATTTATGTTAAAATGTTATTAGATAATGATTTGGATCAATGAGTGTTTTTTTTTCTTCTTTTCATTCTGTTTGGATTTTGATTTTGATTAGGATTTATTTGTAACAGGTTTGGATTATTGCATGAGTGTATTTATGTGTTTTAATAATAAAATTTATTTAAAAAATTAAAAAAAAGGAACATTCTTCCTTATATACACAAACTCTGGCTAGGATTCTGACCCAACCTCCTGCCAGTGTTTCATCATTTTCCTATCACATGTTCACAGTGACTGCAGTTTTGAACTGTTACCACACAACTTCCTGTTTCATCAGCTTCCTCTGAGTCAGCTTTTCATCTTTGTGCATACTTACTTTTGCACATACTGAGCTCAGGGCACCTTTCACATTTGTTCCACATTGCATGCATCTGAGACATTTTACAATCTGAGGCAAATGTTCACTGACAATTCCCTCCATAGCTATAGAGGAAGGTGAAAACTGGAGACTATTTTAACTGTCCCAGACTTTGACTAGTCATTCTCCCAATGCTATTAGTCTAGGCAGAATGACTTCTCTGGCTGAGGAACAGAGCTTAGGACTGGGAATCTGTTTTTGTTGTAGAAATAAACTGTTGTGACACAGATGATGATGCAACACAAAGGTTCTGAGTCAACAGCCTTGGATATCCCCGATTCATAAACAAGATCTAAGTGCTTTGTTTCTCGCAGAGGCAAAAAAAGCAGATGTGTTAGCAAACACATTAGCTCAGGGACCACATAACCCATTTAGCACATTCAGCTGTAACTACAGCTTCACTTATTTGCTACTCTTGTCTTGCCGCTGTAGGAGCTCCCAAGCGCCTGTGGTTTTTTTTTAAACTTTTATATTTTTAACAACACAGTCAAGTGGGAAGTAATTAAATACATGGGGCCTCCTACTGTCAGCTTAGCAACTATGTTTTGCCCATCTAGCTCTAGCAGATCACAAGAAGAAAGACTTGATTTTAATCATGTAGATTGTTTGGATTTATTTTTCCTCATTAAAATTGGAGATAAAGCCTGACCTGTTTTTTGCTTGGCTCTCCATATTACTGCATTACCTGCTTGCTTTCCCTCTCCCCCCACTCCTTCTTTCCTTCCTTGCTTCCTTCATTACTCATTTTCTTTTTCTGCATTAGCTTCACCTTGTATCTTGTGTTTGCCATACATGTGTCAGTACATGAAGAAAGAGCCCTCCATCTCAAGATAGCACACTTGCAAGGGGGCAGGTTTGGTCTCTGGTAACTCAAAGGGTAGGACCACTAAGAGTAGTTTGGTAATAGAACTAATTGCATAGAGAGATGGTGGGGGTCTCAGACTCTGGACATCTTCAAATGGAGGTTGGACAGCTACTTGCTGGGGATGATTTAGCTGGAGATCCTGCACTGAATTGAGGGCTGGATTTGGTGGTCTATGGGCCCCTTCCAACTCTATGATTCTTTGCTTCTATTCTATGCTTAAGCTCCAAGTCTCTTTGACTGTAAAACAAGGTTCAGGAAATGTGAAATTTAGGCCAAATTTCGCCTCTCAAGAGATGACATCCAATTTGTTTAACTATCAATGCATAAATTATGGAAGGGCATGAAACAGGTGACAGATATAACAGTGGCCCTTGTCATCAGGATGACTCTGGACAGTGGAACCTAGTCCCTAGCTCAATGCAGAAATAGTAAACAAGAAGGGTAGGACACCATTTTGAAAAAGCCACGTCTCTGACTTCCCTCAGCTGTAGCTCAATCGTCCCCTCCTCAAGGGTGTACCTAAAAGTGGGGGTTAGGGTGTTGCCCCCCCAAATAAAAATTAAATTTTTGCTTCATTCTCCAAATTTCTACCAATGTAGTAATTTAAAACTTCAGCTCCACATTTAGTTTGGCCAGCCAAAGGAAAGGGGATGGCAAAGTTGCCAAGGGAATGTGAACACAGCAAGCGTAACAGTTCTAAGTGGTAGTGATTTTTAATGTCTCACTCTTTGCAAGGGTAGAAATTTGAAGATGGGGGGCAGAATTCTTATGGAGGGGGGCACTGCCCTCATTTTGCACACATCCCATACTTCCACACTTGTCGTTCCTGCATCTTCTAAAGATAATAGCTAACAAAGGCATCACAAAATAGGAGATGACAATGCTAACTATTGCACCTGTAATCTGAGCACTAAATAACCTCACTTTGCAAAATAGTCCTTTGGGTGCCCTAGTCACTGATCAGAGCTGTAATATATTACTCTGAACTCCACACTGCTCTGAGCAAAGGGTATAAAGTATGTGGGGAGCAAATAAAACAAATCTATATTTGAGTGATACAGATCAAGACACTACCCTTTTCACTCATTCCTCCACATCCTCTACACCATACCACCCCATTCCTGCTATATTCAAGATTCTTGTTATTTACTTGCAAATTGCAAATTGCAATTTGGCAAAGGCAGAAAAATTGGCACTTATATGTCTCCTGCTCCAGTATACTTTGCATAAATACTGTTCCTGTTTGTTTGTTGTTGTTTTTTTTTAAAAAAAAAAAGTATACACCTACTTAATGTTATTTTCATAAAGAATAGACTATCACACCAAACTGCTAGGGAGATTGAATGAAACAAACCTCACACATTTTAGCAAATAGTATATTTCATGTAGGCAGGTAATGGATTAGCAAGTGTTTTTTCCAAAGATTTTGCATGTGGGAGATTGCAAACCTGATGCTTCCTGCCCATCAGGAAGGACACAAGAAAATTGGACAAAAGAAATTGGAATTAATAACCAATTGTGTTTTTGTCATCCATGTGGCTTAGTCAGAGGAAAAGGAAGGATGCTACTCCAGTCAGTGCCAACTCCCAGAAAAATGTGATGTAGTGCTAACAAGATTCAAACATGTAAAATGAACAAGTCTACATATGTACATGTATGTAGCCAATGCCATAGGTATTGTCTAGGTAGAGGTAAAGATATTCCCTTGACAGCCAGTGTTGTCCAAAGATGACTCCAGTGGTCATGTGTCCATTATGACTGCACTCAATGCTGTTACCTTCCCACTGAAGTGGTACCTATCTATATACTTGCATTTGCATGCTTTCGAACTGGTAGGTTGGCAGAAACTGGTACTAGTGATGGGAGCTCACCCCATCATGCAGCACTTGGGCCTTGAACTGCCAATCTTTTGATCTTCTGATCATCAGAATTGGTATCTTAACCACTAAACCATCATATCCATAGGTATTGCCTAGAGTATGAAAAATGCAGTTATAGCAGTTTAAAAGGTATGGAGAAGTTTGATACTATTTTAAGTGCCATGGATCCAATCTTTTGGATTCCTGGAATTTTCATTTGTTGGGGTATTTAGAATTATATCTGCTTGAAGAATGTAATGCATTCCCCTAAACCATAGCAATAGGGCTCCATAGCACAACAATCACCAAACTGCAGATCCCAGGATTCCTTACGTTACAGCCATGATCATTAAAATGGAACCAAGCTGCTATGCCATGTTGTGTAGATACATGCAGAGGCTTAAGCTGAATCCATACCTTCTGATTTGATGTCTGTTCTCTCCCCCAATTACTGTTTTTTTCCATAGTTGCCATTTAAAAAATACTCTTATCCCCCTCTAGTTTCCTTCCTTCTCTCCCTCTCCCCAACTCTGTCTTTTTACCATCCACAGGGTGGAATATGAATCCTCTTTGGTACAATAGCATGTCAGATTCCTTTTAGTTTCAAACACAATCTCTTTCCCACCTCTTCAACCATTCTCTTACTTAGCAGAGAATTTGCCTTCATTAAAATTAGGCCTCATTTCACACTCATCTCTTTCTGTCTCTCTCAAAAACTGAATGCAATTGTCATCATCCCTGGGCTTCTTTAGATGGAAACAGAATCCTCTCTCTCTTTTTCTTTCTATCTCTTGCTACTTTTATAATCAAATCTATCTTCTCACCAAAAAAAGACCAAAAAAGACACCATCTGTTTCTTCTCTCACCTTTTTCTATCTATCCATGTTATCCCACGTTCAAAGCAAGGCTGCCTTCCCTTTGGTAACCTTGTTACTCCTGTCTCCCTTTTCAGTTCTCTTTTTTAATTGAAGGATTTTTTTCATTCTCAATAAAGAAATAAGACATCGTTCCTCCATTAATTTTCTTTTAAAAGAAAAAAAAACACTTAGCTTAACAGATCTTTCTTCTCCTGCTCACCTTGATGCGAGTTGGGATTGGGATATTGAGGAGGGGCAGAATTCCATTAACAAGACTCTCTGAGAGTTGCTAAGAAAGTCAGAGCTGCAAGTGAGACTTTGTACAGAGAAAGGGGGACGACTGGGAAGGGGATAATTAAGTGTGCACTTCCTTCAATGATTCTAGTAGTCCTGCCAAGATAGCAGAGGATAGTCTGTCATAAAGTATTCAAGACAATTCTCCAGTTCAAGATGCACTGGCCAGTTTCTAAGGTAATGGGCTAGCAGTCCTACCTGACTGCTTTGGGATAATCCAAGGATACTCTCTGGTGTTCTGTGTGCCAGAAGTGACTAGAAAGTGTCCAATTGTCTATAAAGTTGGCAGAATGATTTGTGCAAATTCCATTTTGCACCATTGTGGACAAAATTCCATTTTGCACCATTGTGGGTGTGCACCATTGTGGGTGACACTAATAAATTGCAGCAGTCATATGAACAGCCTTTGTAATGAGTTGTGGAAACCGTAGTTCTCACAAATAGTGATGCCATGATGACCAAGAAAATAGTCATCACACAGCCCTGCTGAAGTGTGTGTGTGCATGATTTCAAGTTGTCTGTCAATTTATGGTGACCCCATTAATTTCATAGGTTTTCTTAGGCAAGGGTATGTTCGACAAACTACTTTTGTAGACTCTGGCACAAAACAAACTGGTTGACTACCTCTAACTATTTGATACACCTGCCCCATCTGCATGAGACTATGTATGACACAAAAGATTTGTAAATACAGTCATACATATGTTGGGTCAAACTGCTTAATTCTCCTTAAAAACAAGTAAACAAAGGAGGAGGTCTGCATCTGTACCTACAGTGTTCCTATTACACATATCCTTGTGCATACGTTTACCCACCCTAGTCCTAGTCACCCAGGACTAAAAGTGAACATTAAACCTAGTGGAATGGCTTAGTAGCCAGCATGCTTTAAATGGGTTCCCACTGTGAATGCTTGGGTCTTTTGTGGTCTTTTGTAGTGTGAGTCATGCTAAAAGAGAAGGTGCCAATGTTGTCTCCTATACCATGCTGCCAATCTTGATTCTTGAAAGAATGCTTCTTTCTAGTTATGATACTGGTTGAGTTTGAGAGCACCGTATTGATGCAACATGTTTCTACTTTCATATTTCATTGTTAGACACTTTAGCAATCTCTTTTGCTGCAAAGAGGGCTTGCTAAGGGTTGTTCACCTTTGGCTGAAATGTATGTGCTCGGGTCAGATGAAAGATGGGAAATCTGAGTCCCTAGGCTTGCCGCATTTTCTTCCTTGTCATTTTGAAAAAAAGAATAATCAGACACAGAACTTTCTTTCACTCCCCCTGCCTCACACACATGTATACGCACCCAAAGCACAGCTAGGAGCTGCAATTGACCCAGAACTGAGTTTGATCTGTATTCCAGTCCCACCCGAGCACTTAGCCTGCCTTGTGGATTCTGTGGTGCGGAAGATAGCTATCTCACAGCAGGGTTCACCCACTCTAGTGCTGCTGATTTCACTGGGCTTTTATCTCTTGTCTTTCTCTCTCTCTCTCTCTCCTTCCCACCTCTGCCAACACTCCCTCCTCTTTCACTCTCAGCTACCCAGGGATTCTCTCCACCTGAGGGTACTTAACATTCCCCAGTATTCAAGGCCAGGTAGCTTGTTAGCGCCAATACACCTAGATCTAGAGCTCAAGACAAATTGCTACTTCATTATGGGAACTGAGGCTGTGATCCATTTCATTTCATTTCTTCTGTCCCCCTGCTGCCCCACTCCACTTCCCCAGACTGTTTGACTTGTAAGGGCAACTCAGATGGAGGAATGATGCTCACATAAAAGCAAGCATCAGTGTTCAGTACATTTGGTTAGCATTTTAATGTGAACCAACCCAATCTACACTTTCCAACTAATACATGAGTCAGAACACAGTTATCCATTCTTCTTGTTTCCATACTTCTCCACATGTTGTGATCCCGATTAAGAAATGTTTCTAAAATGGTACAGACCACTGTAGTTAGGGATGGGAGGAATATTCCAACAAATTATCAGAAAACATGTTTTTGAGTGTTGAGAAACTCCGATAAGAGAACTTCTGAATTAATGATAATTTTGGTATTTATTTATATCACTTATATCCAGCCTTTCTCCCAATAATAGGACTCAAAGAGGATAATAACATATCTAAAAACAATATAGATTAAAACTAAAAACATCATTAATGAAAGTATAAATACAAGAATTATTTAAAAAGTGATTAGATGATATATATAATTTAAAAATTAAACATTAAAAATACAATTTATTGAAAAAAATTATATAAAAATCATACAAACAGCACTGCAGAGCATTAAAACCCCACCCCAGTCAGTTTTTTAAAAGACTGATGGCATAAAAAATGTTTTAGCCTGCTGATAGAAGGCCTTCCCAGGGAGGGATTTTCAAGGTCTGGGAGCAGCCACCAAGAAGGCTGTCCATCTCTTTTGTTCCCACCAAATGAACTTCTGGTGGGACAGAGAGAAGGGACTCTCCAGATGATCTCAGAGTTCTAATGGACTCATAAAGGAAATATGGGCCTTCATGTAAAATGGACCCAAGTCATATAGAGATTTATAGGTCAAAACTAGGACTTTGAATTGTGTCCAAAAACAGATCAGCAGCCAGTGGAGCTGTTGCAACAAGAGAGTTGTGTGCTCCCTGTATCCAGCCTCAATTAACACTCTGGATAAAGCTCTTTGGGACAACTGATCTTTCTGAGCACTTTTCAAAGGCAGCCCCACATAGAGCACATTACAATAATCCGAATGAGATGTAACTAAGGCATATATGACCTCTGTGTTAAGAGAGCCTGAGACGAACCAGTGGCTCCAAATCCACTCTGTTTCCTGGAATGAGTTGGGCCCATCATCTATGCCAACTTGGAATTGTCATGGAAAACAGAACTATAGACAAAATGTGCTTCTGCCTTTTGCTCTATCTGATGCAAACTGGCATCATTTGGAATATGTCAGTGAAGCCCTCTGTTCCTCCTTTGGCCTATGCTAGACTGCTTTGCCTGTCTCTTCCTTATGGGTTTAGATGCTTTAATTTTATCAGACGTTTCTCCAAACAATACCTCCAAATTTGTTTCAAGGTTGAAAAAAAGGGAGAGTTAAACTGGATATTATGTGTTGTTTTGTGATTGCACAGGATAGGAAATGCCTGGGGAGGGGGAACAATAACAGAATTACACATAACAGACAATTTGGCCCACAACTGAATATCTGAATTATTTGGCTGCCAAGGGATACAGTTTGTTTGTTGCTCCTATACTGGCAGTTAAGCTGCTATCTTAGCAGCAACAAAAGCCTGCCTGGCAGTGACCTGGGAGAGTTTGTTTTCTCCCACTGAATGTAACTGTTTTGATGACAGCCTGCAAATGCTGCAATTTCACAGATCTTCAAACACTTAATTCATCTCAGAGGTGATACTTAAATGGCAGGATTGGCATATCACCAATGATAGGCTGTCTTTGTCTGAAAGAACGTCTCTGTACTAATCACCCATGGCACTGGAAGCAATGCCAGCTGGCCCATGCCCCTCCCCGGGCAAGGAAAGGGGGCAGTGAAAAGTTCATGTTTATTAACTATGCCTACCACCCGCCATGCTAATGTGACAAACTGTCTCCTTTCCCAAGGCTGGCACATTACATTTTTTAAAAAAGAAAATGTGAATAGTAAGAGTTACATTCTTTTTAATGGTTAGGGAGGGTAAAGATGACATTAAAAGTATCCCTGTTGCTACGGTTAAGAAACTTTCCTCTGCCCAGAATAATGTTCCCAACAGTGTCTGCAAAACATTTAATATATTCTCAGTTTACGTACTGTTCAATTACGGCATGTTACATGTGCTATGCACCAAAATACCATGTCATCTGTAAATGTCCAATGTAGAGAAGTCAATATGGAAGAAATATTCCCTGCAGGTTGGAAGTTGGAAACCCACTGCCTGACAGAGTTTCTTTCATAGAAATTGCATCCTGTTCAGTGGAGCTTAGAGTGGGACTCAGCACAACACTGCGTATAGGCCAGCGGCTGCAGATAAAGAAGAGCGATCTCTCATTTTAATTAACTGTGCTTTCATTTAAGAACAAACAAAGGCCATGTTTGTGTGCTGACAGCTGGCCTCCCTTCTGGGTCAGATAAGGCAGCAAGTCATTGCTTTAAAGCTGCAAGACAGGCCAGGAGACAATCCAAGCAGTGGGAATGGGAGGAAATTCAAGCCGAGCCTAAACATCAGCTGTCATGGTTTGTTTCCTCTGCAACAATAAATTGCAGCAATAGGCCTTATTTCTCCCTGTGCCTCCTCTTGCTGAGGCATGAGAGATCGGTGGAGAGAGATGCTTTTCTGGCTAGGATTCTCCCATTACAATCTTGTCTGCTCTGGACCTCAACAGCCTTGTCAGGAAAAGACTAGGAAGGAACAACAGAACAATAAAATTATGTGACAAATGTCTTCCCAAGGCTGGCCCTGCAATTCTTAGCCTGCCACTCTCACCTTGTCCTATGGTCCCCCTTTGAAATCCCTCCTTGGATTTGGGTCCTGGGTCTCCAAGTAAATCAATGCAGACGAGGTTTTGTTAAACAATTGTTTAATGGTAAGCATGACACTCTCTTGGTTCAAGGAGGATGAAGCAGGTCAGAGTCAGTTTTAAACATTTATTAAAGTTTATTTCTTATATCAGACAGAATGCTTGATGTTTGACAGAGCTAGCTTCAAAAAGTTACCAGAATTCAAACTAAGTATTATCAGATCTCATTCTTTCATTTACACAGTAATATCCAGTTTCATTCACTCTCAACTGACTCTCATAACAGCTTCTCCTGCTATCCAAACAAACCTTTTTACAGCCCTTTGCCCAGAGGCATCTCCTTCCCATCATGGAGTTCTCTCTTCCATTATTCCCAAGCATTTCTTAAGACTCATTCACACAAGCACTTATAATGGAGTTTCTCAGAAGCTTCTTACAAGAATATTAAGGCTGGTCACATTTTACTTTTTCCCATAGTCTATAACTGACTACCTGTCTGTCTCTCTATTTATCTATCTAATTTAAAAACAAGCAAGCAGCACTTCTCACAAGTTTTTTTCTGTATCCCAGAAGGAGGCAAGTAATCATTAGAAAGAGATAGAGAGAGAGCATCAGTATGGTGTGGTGGTTTCAGCATTGGACTATGGACTATCACATGTGGCTTTTAAATCATGATGAGAGCTGGAAAAAATGGCTTTGCTGATACTTATCACATGACAATACCTCCAACCTATAGCTGCTGTGTCCCCAAAGTGTGGTTAGGGTGTCCCTTTTCATTGATGGGGAAACTCATTAATGAACTCCCAATTGCATTAGTCTCCAGGTGTGAAACGTCACTGCTGGGGCAGTGGTAATATTGGCAGTTATATGGTGTCAATGTCTCCTCCTCTCTCCCTGTCCCTTTCCCCCCTTGCTATTCACAAGGAGCCTGATTCCCTATTTCTATTCTTCTTTTTAAAGAATTGAATCACCATAGCAGAGCTCTGGAATTGAATGGAAAAATAAAAAAATAAAATAAATAGAAGGCATGCTAGGGAGGCAGGGTTAAGGTGGAATCAGAGAGAGAGATTAATAGCTCATGTCCTATGACTCTGGAGACCAGGAATCAATTACTCCCTTGGTCATGGAAATCCACTGCATGATTTTGAGTAAGTCGTGGATTCTTAGCTCTATAAAATGCTGTAACTAATACAGAGTGATTAAGAAACAGAACTTTGTAAATGAAATAACAATGAATTTTTGCTCTTGCATTCTTCAACTGCTCAAAAACATCCCAAAGGATTCAGATTTGGTCTTCATGGTCATAGAACACTCAAATACAATGGATCACATATTCTGTCAATTTTTGATAATATATCCATATCCATATCCATATCCATATCCATAT
>CM034702.1:23837223-23849597 GCA_020142125.1 Phrynosoma platyrhinos
CAGAGCTGCCAGTCTGCTTCCCCCCTAACTCTATGTTTCTACTCTTTTCTCTCCTCTTTCTCTCTCCCCATTGTATAGGTCATTATCACAACACAGACTAGAAGCTCAACTGGTTGTGCAAATAACTCCATGTATTTTAGATGACCTTTTGAAAGGAAGATACAGAGAAACCTATAAGTCTAATTCTGCATGCTGCTCAGTAACATCCTTGCAGCCTGCTCTTCTCACTCCAGACTAATTGCTACAGTGACCACTTATCACTTATCAGGAAAAAGGAGCAGGTAAAGGAAAATGAGTACACAAATTGTTCTCCAAAGCTACTAAACCTGTATGTGTGTGTGGATATTGGCTAAACGGTGAATGCCCAATTCATTTGGATGTAACAATTTTCATGAATTGCCTTGATTTAGTTCTGCCCTGGCTGTGATGGTCTTCTTGATCACAGTTGTGGTTCACCTTCATGTTCTTTCCAACTTACAGGAATGCTAAGGTGAACATATCTTGGGGTTTTATTGGCAATATTTGTTCAGAGGGAGTTTGCCTTTACCATCCTCTGAGGCTGAGAGAGTGTAACTTGCCCAAGGGCACTCAGTGGGTTTCATGGTCCAGTGGGGAATCGAACCCTGGTCTCCCAGATTCGCAGTGGGTGGGATTGTTACTTCCACAACCCTTGAGTAGATAGTCTAGTCATCTGTATTGTCTTGCCAAATTGCAAAGAGGGTTTTTACAGCAAGTAGGGATGTCGAGAATATTCCAAATCTTTCCTGTCCTTGATTAGAAGGGATCAAAAACATGTCAATGCCTTGAGATTGTTTATCTTTGAACAAGAGGGGAAAAGATCAGCACTTCCCTACCCTTTGCTTTCCCCTTGCCATTATTTTTCTTTGAGCCAAAATATTTTGTTTTGTGGAAAGCACAATGTTTTCACAATGCTTTTTGCACAACTGAAATTTCCACAAACAGTCCTGAAATGCAAAATAATAAATAATAAAATAATAATAAATCTTATTTTTATCCTGCCCCTCTGCGTAATGCAACCGGGGTGGCTTACAACATTAAAATATACATTCATATCCCACATATCAACAAAAGAGATGTTGAAATATCTACAAAAACTCTCATAATCTTATCTAGCTAGGAAGATTTTTTTTTTCATTATGGCTTATAAGAAAAAAAAACCCAAACAGTTCCATCCTCAATAATATGATGTGTGTTTGTTAAGCAGCTGTGTTTCCAGTTGTGACAATCCAATACCACTGCCCTAGTGAGACATCACTAACATAAAACAAGTACCTGTAGGTTTATGAGGATGACTGAACAATTTGTGCATAACCAATGCTTCAAAACAGGGCTACATAGAATTATGATTTGCATAAATTGTTTAAATTAATTGCTTATATTATATCATCTATTCTGTTAGTTATGGGACACATAAACTAGCTACGTCACTTTGCCAAAGTCCTTCTTGATCCTGCTAAAGTTAAGCTGGAAAACAAGCCTGGCACCAAGTCCCATCTTCACAGCTTGTATACAGGAGCACAGCAAGCATTTTCCGCTGTTGCTTGAATTCTTCGATCTGACCTCCTTCCTGAACCTGCCTTACACAGTCTTACACTCCAGGTATTGAACAGTTGCTTCGGTTTCACAGCAAGGCACCAGCACTAGGCCACAGGAGCTCCCTGGAGGATGCGCGAACTGAGAGGTGACTGTGGAAACTTTTTAATTATTTACGTTTTTTGCACAATGCTTTCTCCAACTTCAGCCTCTGTTCCTGCATCTCTCTCTCCTTCTGCCCTGTTCCCAGCACTCTCCCTTTTACCACTTCCCTGGATGTACTAAATAAGACATTTATGGATCGTGCATGGATTGTCTTTTTGACACATACAGTGATGATGGAGCCAGAAATGGAGCCAGAGATTGTCAAAGCAGAAGTGACTTATTCCCCACTACCCCCCTCACTTGAGACTTCCTGGCAATTTTGACAGCAAGGTCTGAAAACCTTGCATGGTTTACAGCAAACATCTTGGCAGAAAGACCTTCTGCTGCCATTCTACAGAAGAACGGGAGGCAGGAGGAGGTGGACCATACCCTCCAACATTTTACACATAAAGCACAGGCATATTCTTGGCTAAATTTAGCACCAAACTTCTTAGAGAATTCCACTCTTCTCACTTCCTAAGCTCCCTCCCTGCCTTTCCACTCTTGTTGTAGGCTGCTGAATGTAGTTGCTCATGCACATTACCCTATTCCATCCTCCAACAGCTTATAAAGAAGTGTTTTGGAAACTATTGATAATTATCTGCTTCCCCTCTGCCACCACCATCCCCCAAAACACTTAGTGTTTAACAGACAATGCAGAGTTGGGTTAACTGTGGGAGGGGTACTGTAATATATGAGGAGTCAGGATACCACTGGTGGTGTAAGGGCAACCATCCTATCAGATGGCTGGTAGAAAAGAACCTTCGAGATGGTTGCTGAGAGGTGGGGGGGAGAAGGCCTGAGGGAGAGCAAAGCTCAGCCTGTGTGCCCGTTTCTTAGGAGATTGTTGCACAAGCATAAAAACATGACTTACCTCTCCGCAATTCAAGTAAAATTCAGGCTATATCTGGGTCCTATCACATGGCTTTTGTCGGCAAATCTGCCATCCAAATGCAGCCTGAGTGTAGCCTGGTTCACATAACTTGCTTCTGAAACTTGCCTTTCAAAACTCAGAAGCTTCCAATTTTTGGAAAATGGCCACTATGTGAGTTAAGTGAGCTGGGCTACACTAGGGCTGCATGTGGATGGCAGATTTGGTGACAAAAGCTATGCAATAGGACCTGAATGGATGCAGCCTGAATTTTACTTGAATTCAAGAGAGGTAGGTCACATTTTTATGCTTGTGTTATAATCTCCTTAGTCAAAGAGTCAGGTTTGGGGTATGTTTGACTGATGATTATCATTTTGTAATTGATCCATTAAGCTTGTGCCTGGAGGACCCATTGTCTTCCATGATTTTCTCTTTAATGTTCTTTACTTTATAATAAACCTTCAGTATTCCTTTTCACAGCCTTAGCTCAGCTAGTGGTTGTTGTTGTTGTTGTTTTTCTTCTGATTGTCAGTTACCAGTAGAAGGCCCAGCTATGTCCCAATGCATTGCTGAGGTGTAACAGGTTAATCATTGGGTGGTGGTAGCAAGTTGTTTTTTGGGAAAAAGGTGGTCTCAAGGGGTCCCATCCAGCTCAAGCAAGTGGAATGGAACCATAGAGAATCTTCACACACACACCACCTTTCTCCTTCAGAATCAATGATCCACCTGCCACAGGACAGGGAAGGGCACTATCTCAGGCTTGCAGCTCAATTCACTGTGTCTAACACTTCAGCCTAACTCTGAGCCTGCCCTACCCCCCCCCCCCCCCCCCCCACAATATTTGCTGGCCTGAGATGAAAGGAAAGAACTTGGTTGAATGTCAAGCATGTGCAGGGCTGCCAGAATATGCACCTCCAGACTGAACATGAATAGCGCCATCATTTGGCACTTGACTTTCCCTCACTGCCTATTTCTTGCTCCTGGGCACCGAAGGTGATAAGTGATTCTTCTGTTCAAAAGCTAAATTTCATATGCTTTGTCTGTAACATTCAGTCTATTTGTTAAAGTAAAGGATCATAGCCAAATAAAACTCACAACTCTTATTAGCCTGAGCTTTTCACATTCAAATCCAACATAGTTCATACCATCCCACTTTCTCAGCTGTACATGGATGGCTTCTTCTAGCTCCCCTGATGAAAGTGCCCCATTATTCAGAGTGTGCCTTCCCTCTCTACATTACTTAGCCTGCTTTATCTATGGCTCAGAAATACTCAGCCAAATAAATTATTCATTGTGTTTGTCAATCAGCGGGTAGATTATTCACAGATTATATCCCACTCATTCCACCTTTCTTGCCCATTTTATGGCTGAAAAAGGCTGAGGGAACAGCTTTCCTCAATCAAAAATGAGAAAGAAGGGGAGGGGGAGATAGTAAATGGAAGCAAGGTTATGAGAAGCAGAGAAAAGGATAACAACTACTGAGAATGGAGTTTTCTTTCCACCCACAGCAGAATAGGCTCAACAATACCAGAGGTGTCAGCAGGAAATTCTCCCCCATATAGACTGTCAAAATTCCTCATTTCTGACAAGCCATTTCTTATATTATAAGACTGCCTATCATTGCACATAGGGCTGTAAGAAACCATTTTTTAAAAAATGTATCAGTATATATATATATATTCCTCTGCCTTCAACTTGACAGAGAGAAATGGGAAATAAGAGGACAGAAATATGTTCTCTGCTGCCTCTGAGGGCAGGGCTAGATGAAATGGGCTTAAAGTACAGAAGGTAGTTTGGGTTAAAACAGTGGCAGAAAACTTTTGATAGTAAAAGCAGATTAGTGCAGAGGTTTCTTCCTCACTGGAGGAATTTAGGAAAAGGACAGAACAGTCTACTGTATCCCAATGTGTCCAATTTTGTACAACACTCCTGCCACAATGTACGTGGAACATCTCTGGATGTCTGGCTTAGGAGAGCAAGGATTCGCTGAAAAGGAATCCAAATTCAAAGGTAGTCATTCCATGGGTAGGGTCTACTTGAACCTAGAGTTTGAGCTGACTGCTGGAGACCTCTGAAACAGTGTGATTGCCTCATAATACAATTTCCCCATTTTGTTGGAATTCAACATATAATCTGTTGGGTACAGGCCATGCAAAGGCACGCTATATTTCTGAATTTGTTGGGTACACAGATGAGCTTGCACATAAATGAATGAATGAGGATGGGCAATATTAAAAGTGGCCAGGAAGCAACTTGAGTGGAGATTGACAGTGTGTGCAGGAGGAATGTAATGAATAAATCCTCATCTGTATGAGGATCAGCAACTCCAGCTGCCAGGGCAAGGGAATGTGTGAGCATATCTACTCACAGAGCAGTACCGAAGGAATTAAGGGAAACAAGATGCAGCTATCTCAAGACTGTGTTCAGCATTAGCAGATGTATGTGACTGCATTTGAATGCAGAGCAAATCTAATATGAGTTTAAAGAAAGAAGGAAACCTAGCCAACAAAACAAATAGGGCACTTAGGGAGGGGGGGAACCCACACGGAGGCTTAATGGCGGTGTATTAAGCATAAATCAACACAAAGGGAAATCACCAGGAAGAAGAGATATACGCCAGTTTGGGGATTAAGACACAAAAGCAGTAATATTTAATCACTAGATTAAGGCACTTATAGAAACAGACAAGTTATTACTAAGGAGCATTTTCCCCAAGTATTTTGCATTTACCCCCCAAAACATCAGACTGGTTGCTATAATACAGTCTGTGTGCTGCAAAAAGCATACATCTTACATTAAATGAACAAACAGCCTCTCTCCATCAAAAACTCAAAGGAGAGTATGAAAAAATAATGACATGAACCCAAACCTATGTTCTTTTTTCTCAGAAGAAAGCTTATCTGAGGTCAATGTGATATTACTACTCTTGTATTCATGCAGAGACTTCAGGAAACTTTACAGTATAAAACAATCCTCACTCCACCCCCAAATTGTCCCTGTTCCAAAGAGCTGGCAAAATAAAAGATGGATTAGTCAACAGGTGAGTGTAAATAATATTAGATCAACAGTGGGGTGGAGGGTGGTTCTCTGGGTGCAAGCAGCAATGGGGTGCATTGTTGGTTGCGGAGACAGGAAAGGAGTTGAATGGAGTTTAGGGAGTCTCCCAATTTTTTTACTTTTTTCATTGTCTGCATTATTTTTCTGGTCTTTAGTATTATTTATTGCATTACATGATTTTACTGAAAATAATTGTGACGTAGCAGTAGACAATGAGGGAGCTTCATGGAAAAGATGGGGCACATCAAGGGATGGGCTGGAGGTTAAGCCAAGGGTAGATACCCTCTTTGAGCCCATGAATTGGATTCAGTTTCGGACAAATTCTTGAGGGCCACTTTCCAATGTGGCAAAGCAAAGCAAAGCAGTTTAATTTACGGTATATACCGCTTCATATCATGCTATGGATGTCTAAGTGGTTTACAACTGTAAGCTCATTGCCCCCCAACAGCTGGGTACTCATTTTAGCGACCTCGGAAGGATGCAGGCCTGAGTTGAGCCTGAGCCCTGGCTAGTATTGAACTTGCAACCTTGTGGTCTATGAGTGAGTGGCTGCAGTACAGGTATTTAACCACTGCGCCACCAGGGGACTAAGACAAACCAGTGAAGTCAAAGATACCAGATTCTTTTAGCTTAAAGCTAAAAGCTTGAAGACTCACTTTAACTCTAGAAAGCTGGATAAATCAATATAAAAAGCTAGTTAACAACCCAAATGTGGTGTCATAGGGAAAGGTGTGGGGTCTTCTGAAGAAGCCAATAGTGCCAGATATGAACATTTGGAAGTCTGAGTTTGTCTCCAAGCCTCATATTCTACACTAAAGAGAAAAGTGACACCATGGCTGTTCACATAGAGAATTAAAGCCATCAGGGGAATAAAAGTTTTCCCATCCTGAATCACAATGGTGGTACATCAACTTCAGATCCTGTTCTCAACAAGGAACAACCAGAGGTCTCTGGGATGTCCACAAGCAAAACATGGAGGCAACCAACCCTCACCCATTTCATTATTTGCTTCTAATCAATAATAATGTATTAGGTATATTGCCTCTAAAGATGAAGTGACAGTTTCATAACAAGGAACAGTAAGTATTATAGCCGGTTGTTCTTGTTGCCATGTGTCTTCAAGTCAACTCCAACTCATAGTGACCTTTTCATAAGATTTTCTTGGGAAGATTTATTCAGAGGGGGGGAAGCTGAAAGAGGGTGAATTGCCCAAGGTCACTCATTTGGTTCTATGTGGCTAAGCAGGGCTTCAGACCCTGATTTTCCAGAGTCAAAGTCCAATATTCAAACTACTACACCACAATGGATCTCATGAATGGCTCTAACTTCCACGAATTTGTCCATGTGTGTGAGGCACCATGACATGTTGTGGCAGTGTATTCCATGAACCTACTATGCATTGAGATCAATTGAGATGATTGTGCATGACATACACAGCAATGAGAGCCAGTGTAGTGTAGTGGTTTGGTCTCTACTGCTATATGTACTGTTTTTGCATGGGAAACATGACTACAGTTAAAGATAACAAAATGAATATGTCAGGTGCATCAGCAGTCCTTGTTCAATTTATGAAGCCACATATCTTCTTTTTCAGATAATTGTCTCATACGTGCAATGCCATCACACAAGAAGGCAGAAATATCTATGAGGGAAAAACAGGACCATTTCTACACAGTCTTAGAAATCTAAGGCTTGGATAAACACAACACCCAAATTTCTTTTATTTTCAATTTTCCAGCTAGAATGCATAATTCTCCTTTTTTTTTTTCCCCACTTTTCACTTAAAATCCCCTCCCCTGTCTGTAGATATGTCACCCATTTTCAAGGCAGAGGCAGCAGCCTCCTCAACTTTGCCTAGTCAAATTGCATTCCAATTCTATTCCACTGTACTAAATGTCTTTGCAATCAAACAGCAAATATAATTTAAGTGCCATTTGAGTCTTCCCACAGGTTCTCAGCTGTTCACTCCATAACTGCACTCCAGAAAGCTGCCTGCAAACAGCGCTACGGTATGAAAGGAAAACATGCATCCAGAAATATTACAATGCCAATCCCATATACAAATGGTTCAAAACAATTAGAATGTCACAAGGAAAATATAGTGGGAGGAGACAACAGGCAAGGCAAAATGAGTGGGGCAGAAGAGCTTGCTGGTTGCAACACAGGGGTATTGTGAGCACAAGGTGAATGACAGTTAACTTTGTTTGCAGAGAGGCCCAGAAGTTCCAGAAATCAGTAGTTTCAAATTTATTTATTTATTTATTTGACATTTTGCAGAAATCAGTAAAGATGATAAAATTCGATAGCTTAGCATATAGACTGTGGGGGAAAATGTAATTTTTTAGCCACTTATCTGAGCTGCTATTGACTGTTACACATGCTGGGTGGGAAGAGGAGGAAAAAATGGATGAATAAGGGAGTAAGAGTAACTTTAATTTATTCTTTCAAAAAAGAACAAAAATTGGAATGCTTTGTTCTGCTTCTATTAACAATTTGGTAGCTATGAAGAGCCAGAAGCCAAAGCTTTCCCTTAGACATCAGCAGTATAGTCGATTGCAAAGAAGATCAGTTGTAGTTATCATTATTATTGGTGGTGTGAAGTGACATTTCATATCATAGACTCAGAGAATCATGGAATCATGAAATCATAGAATTATAGATTTGGAAGAGACCACAAGAGCCATCCAATCCAACTCCCTGCCATGTAGGAACTCCCAATTAAAGCATCCCTGACAGATGGCCATCCAGCCTCTGCTTAAAGACCTCCAAGGACCTCCAAGACCTCCCTTAACCACTACTATCTTCCCTTTGGTTCCTAAGGGATCATTCTCACTTACATTTAATCCAATTTGTGAATCGTGTTCACAATGGTTCACTGATTCAATTGAAGCTGATGCTTTGTTCCCACTATGGATGTGAATCATGTCCTTATTTCATGTCGTTCCCACTAGCAATATGGAATAAGATGGTGGTGGAGGAGGAGGAAGAGGAGGAGGGGGAGGGGGAGGGGAGGGGAAGGGGAGGAGGGGGGTGCCCCATCACAAAAGCTGTGATAGGCTGTGCACAGCCGAGAGATTGGCTGTGGCCGAGGATGCATGCACACTCCCCTTTGCACCACTCCTGGGGGCCCTCCCTCCTGCTGCATGCCCAGCATCCGAGGCTGCCATGGCCAGCCTTCCCCCTGCATCCCTAGAATACCAGAGAGGGGCTGGGCTGAGGGAAGCTGGCAAGAGCTGGCATGGCCCCCAGAGCACCAGGGCTGAGCCAAAGGAAGGTGGTGAGCCAACCCCGGTGCCAGCAGCAACACCTCTGGCCCCACTGCCAAGCAGTTGAGTGGCTCCTCCAATACAATGCAATGGGATTCAGGTCCACAGGTCACACTTGTTGAACACATTCCTGAATCGATTTTTTTCCAAAAACTACTATTCAAAAAGTGTGATTGTTTTGGACTTGTGGTGGTTCAAAGTGAGTCTGAACAATCACAGTCACTTCTGAAGTGGGAATGAGGCACACATATAGTGATCAACAATTTGCTGTAAATCATAGTGGGAATGACCCCTGAGACTTTAAGAAGGCATTGCTTTTCATCCACAGTGACATTTTCCTTCTTCTCAGTGTATCCTTTGGGGAATATATACACCTTGTAAGGAGACTCAGGGAGCAGTAACACCCATTGCTTTTTTGTCATAGTTTGTGGTTTTAGGCCTGGCAAAGGATATGCTTAATATCATACTTTTAAATATGCTATGCTTAAAAGTATTTTTTTTTAAAAAAAAAAAAAGGGGGGTTATCTAGTACATAAGGCCTGCTTTGCACCCAAGGCTAAGTCAATATTTAACTACAGTGGGTCCATATTATACACTGGGGGTTGATTCCAGGATCCCCCTTGGATACCAAAATCTGTGGATGCTCAAGTTCCATTAAACACAGTGGCATAATAAAATGATGTCCCTTATATAAAATGGCAAAATAAAGGTTTGCTGTTTGGAATTTAGTTTAGTGAGTAATTGAATCTGTGGATAAAGAATCCATAAATACAGAGGGCTGACTGTATATATGCTGGAAAAAGTCTGATTGAAGCATCAGGTTCACTTGAGCTGCACTGGATTATTTCTGCATTGCAGATACAGCTTTGTTGAGTTAAGCTCTTGCTGAAGATCAGCTTGACAATTTAGGCTTGAATAAAGCCACTGTGGTTTAAAACAAACTGATCAATTCCAAAATAAGTGAAATATAAAAAGTCTGATTTTTGTGTGTGGTTAAATTATTCAAAATTTGTTTTAAATCACAGTTCTCAGACTCAGAGTAAAATCAATTCGCCTCTCCTTTTGAGCTCACTGTTTACAATTAATAGGGTGTGTGTGTACATGTGTGTTTAATATGTGTATTTTTTCTACTACAGAAAGTGAAATCCTGATGTACAAAACTTGGCATATATGTTCAAAGGACCCTAGGGCATCTATCCAGTTGTTAATCCTGACTAAACTTATTCATTCAATAGGATTTATCTATGTTGACTTACTTTTCAATAACTAATTGAACTGCTCTACTCTAGCTGGGATTAATCAACAGGTTGCCATGGTATGAATGTGTGCCTGGAAGTTTATTAGTTTTTCTCCAAAAGGAATTAGTTTTAATTTATTTATTTTTTTCTGTACCCTGAAGTACCATCTTCAGTCACTAGGTGGAGGACTCATTTATTTATTCATTCATTCAATAGTATTTCTATATTGCTTGTCATAATAAAACATCTGAACAGTGAATATTAAATGGGGACAAACTAAACTTAGACATAGCATATTGATTTCCTCAGAAGGCCTCTAGGCAGTTTCACATGGGACAAAGCACAGTAGAGAAAGCAGCATGTTGTGCTTCCTTCCACAGGAGCTCCTCAAAATCTTTAAATTATTAAAAATGATGGTGGTGAAGCTACTGCCTATAAGAAATGCAAAAGAGTGAGCACTGAGAAAAGCTGAATGTGCATTGGAACTGGTGGAAACAAAGCACACTGTGATGGTATGGACATTGATAAATATATTATTTTGTTTATTAGAGAAATTAAAGTATGGTTTTGGCTGTGATCTATGTTATAAAAGAAAGATCTTTTGGGAGGGGTGAGAGTATGGGATGTTAGAAAGGGTATTGAAGAGGCAAGTGTGTATGACAGTCATAAATGTCAGGGAAAGAGATATGAGTCTGCTGAAGTTAGGCAAGAGTTGGTGGACAGATAAGGATCAGCTTAGACACAGGGCAGTTAGTTAAATTCAGACAGGATTATGAAGAGTTAGAGAAAGCATTAATATAGTCAGATAAGATTTAGATGTGTCAAATAAGTAATCTTTAACTGCCTGTTGCACATCTGTTTAGTAATTATTGTTGTATTATTGTATACACCAGTGCCTCTTGGAAAGCTAAATAGTGCTCCAGGCTGAGTTCAGAAATAAGCCATGCTTGTCCCTAAACTGCAAATCCCAGTATTCCATACAACAGTCCCATGGCAGTTAAAGTTGGCTAACAGCACCATAATTCTGTAGCTGTGTATTTCTGATACTGATGGAAAGACTCAATCAGGGGGGTTACGAGCAAGGGCTTGCAGGATCTGGGCAAGGCAGTGAAGGATAGGGATTCTGGGAAATATCTCATCCACAGGGTCGCCATGAATCAGAATCAACTCAAGGGCAGATAATAACAACAACTTATAAAATCATTTCTAGACCATGTTTCAGAACCCACCCCCTTCCTTGACAGCTATACCTAAGACAGTTTTACAATGCAATCATTTCCAATAGTATTCCCAAAACAACATTAATCAGAATTAAAAACAAAGATTCAGAAGCCAGATAGTTAAACTTTCACTATAATAATTAAGTACTGTGATTGAAGGCCAGATGGCAGCTGCTTCTTATCCTTATTAAAAGCATTTTACCCTGCTCTTCAGCCAAAAAAAAGGTTTCCCGAGTGTCTTGACAAGATCAGAAATATGGCAGTCTTTGTACTCAAGCTTACAATCTAAAAAGGCATGATACCAAAGGAAATGGCATTGGGAGGGGAAAGGAAAGAAGCCAACTCAAGAGATACTTGTACGTAACAAACATGTAGGAGTACAGCACCAAAAGAAGGAGAAGGAGAAGGAGGAGAAGGAGAGAAGCTCTTTCTTCTTTGCCTGATGGATGAGGCCAGTTTAGGTTTCCACACTTGCAAGCAGGATATAATTCTTTCTACTACCTTGTCTAAAAGCCATCAAGGTTGGAGTTCATACATCCCGTTTTGGGAGGGGAAACATGATTATCTCTTAGTTGACAGGGCAAAAGGCCCTATTTTGTGTTCTAGTTCCCAACCCAAACCTTCACCCGACACATATACATACCTGTAACAAAAGATAACACTTCATGCATGACATTTTTGAAATAACAGCATATGCCATACCAAAAGGGGTAGCCGCAAAGTGTCACAAGACCCTTGGCATTTCTTCTCTGCAACATTCACAAGAACAACTTTGTTGTTTTTGTTCTGTGGGGATGTAATTCATTAGGGATTCTTTGCTAATATCATTCTAGAAAGAAGCAATGAGTAATTTTAGCGATTTTCTTTCCACTGTGAGAAAGTCTTTTTAAAAAGCACAGTTTCTGAACATATTTTCTAGTATACAGGATTTACTCTGTACAAAACTGGTATATGGGGTTGTGTGTGTGTTTAGAAAATAGCATTTTCTGTGCACAAAACATTTTCTGCCCAGAAAGTATATTTC
>CM034702.1:23899889-23931605 GCA_020142125.1 Phrynosoma platyrhinos
TATTATTATTATTATTATTATTATTATTATTATTATTATTACATAGACACATACTGATCATCCACATTCCCATGAGCCAAATGCCATAACCTGCCATGTACTCATGCATGATAAACACCTAATGCAATAGGCTAGAAGAAATAGCTGTTTAATTATTGAGACAATTTATAATGTGGAGTTTTTGCAATCCCAACTCAATTCTTGCCACATATGTATTAACGTCAAATCATAACTTTTGTTGAGGCTTCTAATAGCAGGAGAGCAGGCGTCTATGCATCGTTGTCATCATTAAAAAAATGATATAAGGAGGCACACATTTTGCACAAACTTCATATAAGCTAAGTTAGAGTCATAGAATTATATTTAGAAATCATGATTACCATGTATGCAGTGAGAACATGTCATCAGATAATCTTTGATAAAGTTACCTGTGTGTTTCCTTAAACCACTATAAATGTACTAAGTGATGATGGGTAACCTCAAGATCTCGTTCTCCCTTCTTGAAATTTAAATTGGACTTGGATTGCTGCAACCCTGTGAATGAGAGACAGTCCTATGCAAAGTTGGGCATGTAATCAGACTGCAAAGCAATGGTTTAAGGGGCCATCCCCAAAAGTAAGGGGAATAGACATCTAATTCAAATGCAATGATCTGAACATTGGTCTAAAAATACTGCCAAGATTAATGCAGAAGTGGATGCTAATCATTTATTTATTTTTGTAAAAGAGTTAAAGACACAGAGTCATTCCAGAAGATCTATTCCATTTAAACATGAACATGAAATATCTGTGAAGCAATGTAAGGAAACTGCTGGTTAGGAAAAGCACTGTTTACCCTTGAAATAGTTTTACAGAAGCAGCAACCCAAAAGCTTTTCTTTAACTAATTGCTCCCTGGAGAAGGGACCCTATTGCAAAGCATGGATGATCTCCCCTACTCCTTTTACATCTATTTCAGGAAGTATTTGAATCCCCCTCTGCCCCCCTCCCTTTGTATAAAGCCATAGATGAATATACATGCAAAGAAGCTGCTATATTCTGTAGGTACTTTGATGTTGCTGGGAAACAAAACAGAGGGCAGAACAAGCAGTGTTTCAAAGAACGAGGTGGGGTGAGGATGGTGAGAAATAAAAAGAAACAATAATGACAAAATGCTATGCAATCCAGGCATCACTTTCACTCCTCCAGCTCCACTAGTGACAGCAATTTGTTTGCAATTTGGTTGCAAAGCCAAGGTAATGTTGAATGCCCTACAGAAGAGTGTGCAGTACATAGGACTAGGATTCAGATTCTCTAGTATTGGTTTAAGTATAACCCTCTTTCATGGTCTCTACCATCAGGTTTGAACCTCTGTGTCAAATAATCAGCACTTCTCACAACTCCCCATGGCACAAGTCCTTCTGTGTCACAAAGAGTGCTAGAATATGTACTGTTACCAGTTATGTTCAATAAATATGAATATTAGACTTTGATGCATCAGACAGGAAAACTTTCTGTTGCCAAAGTCTGCACAAATTGTTAAGAAAACATACTTGACAGGTAGGACTGAAGGTTGCCTGGATCCTTGTCCATCTTGAGTGGGAAAGTCAAACCTTCTTGTCTACCTTCATTAAATGAAAACCTGCCAAATTGGTTCAAACTGGTACATTCCCCATTGTGAGGTATCATGCAGCTTTCAGAGAAGTTGAGAAACCTATCTGGATTTGAAATGAGGTTATTATTATTTTTTTTAAAAAAAGATGATTTTATTTATTTATTTATTGCTGCAAAATCAGCTTGATCTTCTACCTCATTCTCACTTGGAGTCACTCTGGTTTATTGTCCATTTTTAAAAACTTCAGCCTGTAAGGTCCTGCCTAGAATTAGTGTCTTGAAGATCTCTCCCCACCCTCACCCCCCCCAAAAAAAACCAGTAAAACCAGTGCACTGCTCTTAAAATGATCTTGCAAATCTAAATAACCCAAAAGCTGCATGTAAGATGGTATTTACAGATTTTGTCACTTCCTACAGATTATGGATTTGCAAAGCCATAAAATACTCTTTTGCTTTTCTTCTTTTTCGGTGCCCTGGTGAAACTCATTGCTTCAGGGCTACACATAGGAAGGCAGAACTTACAGATACTTTCCTTACCACACCCAACAATTGTATATGCATGTGCAGCAGGAATAAATATTAGGTGAAACACAATCTCTCAGCTTTTCAGTTGGACATATAATAATCTATCTTTTCTAGGCAGACACACTTGAGTCTCCCCTAACCACCCCATTTCATTTTCCTCTCTACCTTTGAAACCATCTTCCTTTTTTCAAACCATCTTCCTTCTTCCATTTCAGGCACTGACAGGAGGGGATGAACTGTACACACAGCTTAAGAATTCTATTTTTATTTTTTGGAAGTTTCCAACATATAGTGTCAAAGTGTCAAGCCACTTTTCAATTTAAATGATAGCTCACCTCTTTTGCTACAAGCAATACATACACCATTATCACCACTGTGCATTCAATTTTAACACAATTTTTGTCAAGTAAACCAAGATTATCATCCACATATTGCAAATAGGGCACTGAGATTGAAATAAAAATAGTGGCATGCTTAAGGCCACCAATGCACTTAGAGCTAAAACACATTTTGAATCAGAGACTTTACCATTCATTGTCAACCATTATACTATGTTATTCTTCCCTGTCTACTATTCAGCACTAGTTCAGACTGTCTTTCAAGACAGAAAAGAAAGAAAGCTTCTAACTATATCTAGGGACTGATGGGTCTTTAGTCTTAAACTTTTCTGCCTGTTCAAATTGTGCTTAATTAAACATTGTAATTAAAGCTCACAAGAATAATTGCATCTGTCAGCTTGTAAAGGGAAAGGCTAATAGAAATCCTGTTTCTCCAGTGCAGTGAGAAATCCAGGGAGTTGCTGCTGGATGAAGACAAAAAGTAGAGAAGGGAAAAGTGTGAGGAGGGAATCAGGAGATAGGAGAACCAAAATCTTATCTTTACAGATGATTTCCTCTAAGCAACATTTTGTAAGAAGTTATCAGGATTGGACTGGGTTTGATTGGAATACTGATCTCACCCCAATGAGTGACAATGCAAGGGTATAAAAATGTACTGCATAGACAATGTATGTGTAGGAAATTCCCTCATTCCCCCGCCTATAGAATACTGAGACAATAGAGTAAAGCCAATCAGTAAAGATATTTACTCTTTCAAATCCAGATAGATTTCCCAAGCCCTCTGAAGACTGCAGGATACCTCACAATGGGGAGTGGGGGATGGCAGAATTACCAGTCTAAATCAGATCAACTCTCCATTCCATGCAGGTAAACAAGTCCTGATTGCTTTCATCAAGAAACAATTTCCTTACATCTTTTAGAGGTACCTAGGATGGACTAAGCTTTCACCTTTCACCATTCTACTCAGAGAATCAGGTGGTTCCTTTTTTGATAAGAGTTTGTGTTTGATTTGTGTTTTGCGCTGAATGTCCTGATGTGTAAATATGTCCATAACTTGAAGAAAAAATATATATGTTGCCTTCATTGACCTGAAGTCAGCATTTGACTCATTTTCCAAACACTTACTATGGCAGAAACTGGAAATGACAAATATTGATTGCTGTTTGTTATTTCTTATTAAATCATTGTATACTGATATATCACTACAAGTTAAAGTTGATTTGGTAGGCCATCTTACTTCAAAGATTAGTACTTTTGTAGGAGTTAAGCAGGGTTGCATATTAGCACCTTTCCAGTTTAATTTTTACATCAATGATATGGTAAAGGAATTGCAGTGGCTCAAGTGGTTAAGATGTTGCTTCTTAAGATCTTTGCTTCCAAGGAGAGCTCTGGTCTGATCTATTCAAGAACTCATTTGTTTGTTTTCTTGGCTATCCATGATATCCTAAGTGCTCCTCTCCAGCACCACATTTCAAATGAGTTGATTTTCTTTGTTTGCTTCCTTCACTGTCCAGCTCTCACATATGTACATGGGGATGATGGGGAGTATCGTGGCCTGGACAATTCTGACTTTAGTGCTCAGTTGTATGTCTTTGCTCTTTGGATCTTTTCCAGTTCTTTCATAGCTGCCCTTCCCATTCCTAGTCTTCTTCTTATTTCTTGACTGCAGTCTCCATTCTGGTCAATGTTTGATTGTAGATATAGGGATTTTTTAACTATTTCAGTTTCCTCTTTGTCTAGATTGAATTTGTGTATTTCTTCTGTGGTCATTATTTTTTGTTTTCTTTATGTTCAGCATCAGACCTGCCTTTGCACTTTCATCTTTGACATTCCTTATTAACTATTTCAATTCCTGAATGTCTTCTGCTAATAATATGGTGTCGACCCCATATTTTAGGTTGTTAATGTTGTTTCCTCCTATCTTAACTCCTTCTTTTCCTAATTCTAATCCTGCTTTTCTTATGATGTTCTCAGCATATAAGTTAAACAAGTAGAGTGCTAGAATACAGCCTTGCCTGACCCTTTTGCCTATAGGGAACCACTCTGTTTCCCCAAATTGTGTTCTGATGGTGGCATCTTGTCCTTGGTACAGATTCCTCAATAGGACTATCAGATGTAGCCGCACCCCCATAGCTTTTCGTGATCTATACAATCAAATACTTTGCTGTAGTCTATGAAACACATGCTGATTCTTTTTTGGAATTCTTTGGTGAGCTCCATTAGCCATCATACACAAGTCCTCTGTACAATCTCTTGTACAATTGTTTGCATAGCCACCTGTCAAAGGTACAATCCAGAACAACTATACTATTAAGAAATTCACTCCATTAGCAATGAGACCAATTGCATATCAAATGTAGCTTTCCCAGCTGTCTATCTAGAGCTCTCTTGAACTTCTTAGAGTAATCCTTATTGTTTGTTGTCTATACCCCCCCACACACACACACACTATAACTGCTAAGGAATCCTTGCTCAAATTCATGAGTTTCACATCATTTGATTTCTTCTCAGCATTACAGTGGTTTAGTGTTTTGTAGCAGAACAAGAACTTTCCAGCATTTTACAACCAAATCATACTAGACATCTTCTCCCCCTGAAGTTCATCAAGAACAAAGTATTTGTTGTTGATAGGGTAAAATATTTATCAAACACATTTTTTTTAAAAAAAAAATACACACACACATCTGAGTAAGCACAGAGACATGTAGATTTATTTTCTTGATCAGAGCTTCAAATCTGAAATCCTGACAGAAAGAAAAAGTATCCATTATTTATTAAAATGAATTTATATTTTTTTTTTATTCATAGGATTATTTTTTTAAAAAAAAGTTTTCAGCAAACACATATTTTTTAAAAAAAATACCTCAAAAGGGAGAAGTTGATAGATCAATGAAGACAGGGGTTCCATTAACTGAAATTTAAATGACCATGCAGAGGTATAATATCTAGCATGGGAGGGGGGGATATGCATTTCTGCCCATAAAGCCTCTTATACATACGAGTGAAAACAGAACAGTCCCATGTTACTGGGCTGGGCAAACACATACATAAACCAACACATCAACTTAGAAAATCTCCTTAATATGCTAATATAACACACATAAGGAATAACTTACATGATAGTGGGAGGAAATTTAGTACTTTATCATATGACCTACATTCTCACTGTGATGACATTAACGAAAGGAAGTGCAAAAAATACTGGATTGGGAGCACTCCATACTGCTCATCACTTTATTATTTGCTGGTTCCATGTGCTCTCCTCCATCTTTGTCCTTAACCCCACCTCCCTGCCTTATGCACTACCAAGTGTGCCTTTCATTTTTGTGCATATGTGTTTGTTTATTTGTTTTAACACATTTCTGTTTTAACACACAATAGTTGTGCTAATGAGGTTTTTAAAAATAATAAAATAAAAGTAAAACCAAAAACCCTATCTTTTCTGGGGTAATGAAGGGGAAGGGGAGAGGAAGAGACACTGACACCATGTTACTGTGCAATCTTGGATCTGTCACAGGAGAATTTACCATATCTGAAGACTAGTGTTACACTGATTCAATTGGGACCTTACTGAAATGATGGGTTTTATCATCAATGGCAAAATGCAGCCTAACTATGGTTGGATAACAAGGCAGCAACAAGAAGGAGATGGGTATGTAATGGGTACCACCAAAGGAACAATTATCAAATCTATATCGCAGTTGAAAAGTTGTGTGTGTTAAAGCTGTTAAGCATTCAAAACTCCATGTACTTTGAAGCAGACAGATGTGCTTGCACATGATGGACAGTATTCACAGCCTCAGTTTAAATATTGCCCCTCCCATAAGACAAGGATGGGGACCTTAGATGCTACAGCTAAATCCAGCTCTCTTGGGTCCTTCAGAGATAATCATATCCCTGTAGCATGATGCCATCATCTGATGGTTTCCCAAACTATGAACCATTTACATCATTGGAAGGTGTGTCCATGCATCAATTCTGATTGAGTAAAGACACCAATGGCTAAAGAAGCAAACCAAGGGTTTAGTAAAAGAACTCCATTAAACATAGGTAAGCTCCTCAAGGCCATATGCTCCACCTGTCCTGATTTGTGGACAGACCTGATTAATCTCTTTCATACCACTTTTTCAGCTGCTGTTAAAATGTTCCAGTTTCTCTCTCCTCTTTCCCCCTTTGTCCGCAATTAACTCCATGGAGATGGAGGAGAGGAGAGGAGGCAGAATCTTGCCCTCACCCAGTAAACTTAACTCAAAACAAAACCTCTTCTAGATTGTGTGCTCTTCCTCATTAGTAACTTTTGCAAACTTGACCATACTCTGAGGTTACTTGGCCACATTCTCCTGTTTTTTATCTGTGAAATATTGGGGGTGTATGTAGGTGTGCTAAACTAAAGCTGGACTAAGTGAATTTCACTTTTGGTAGCAGTGAGAAAATAATAGGTTAGGAAGACAAGAGGGGGAAAGATCTCAATTTTTCTATTTATCAATAAAAGATAGAAAGTATATAATATAAGATATGCAAAAAATAAGATGCATTCTTTAGAAGCTCTATGAAATATATGGAAGAACCAAGGAAAGCTTGCTCAGATAAGAATGTTTTTAGCATACACTGACAAGAAAAATAAAAACACCAGTAAGAAGCATTTTCAAGAATAAAAAAGCTAGTTCTTTTAGCAGAACAATCATGCTGGTAAAACTATGTTTGAAATGCCTGTTGGGGAAAAAAAACATATAAAGCCTTTCCTTCATGGTATACTGCAGATTGCACCCATCTCTCTTCCTCAATAAAAGGTCAGTTCCAAAACTAGATGCACTGCTGGAGCCCTGCTATGTGAGATTGCAAGGTTTACTTCTCCATTATCCTAAACAGAGGTGCCTTTTGAAATTGCTTGAGACCTATTAGATCACAGTTTTATATTCTTCACAACACAGATACACACACTTTCCCAAACTGTGGTTATAATATATTTTTAACAACACCAAGAAGAATCTATTTTCTTCCACTGAGCTGAAAAAAAATATTGTTTTCTCAAAAGAGGTGGAAGGGGGAATAAGCTATTGATTTTGTTTAGGGTCAGAGTAAAATATCATTGGAGTGGGTGTAGAAATCCTCAGCAACAGATTATTTATAGAGTGACAGGCTTGGGTTAAGGAAGCCACATTTTTGCTCCTAGTAAAATAAAAGTAACAACACACATACACAAATGCAATATAGTGATCTAGTTTTTATCTCTCCCTCTTCATGCTCCACCTTTATTATAGATCTAGCCAGATTTTAACAAAAATGCCTCCATCTTTCTCCCACTACCTTTTTCAATGTCACCCTAGGGGCCAAACCTCCCTAATATTCATGCCGCTATTTATAGAGCTACAGTGAAGCCTTACTAAGGAAAGTAATGTGTAATTATAGAGATCTGCAATCTGTTCTGTGTCCGAATAAAGACAGTTTTCCAAGGCAGCCTTCCAGAGTACCTTAAGCTTCAAGGACTCACCCAGAAGCCATGGAATGAAGAATTAGGCTACTCAGGAGCTGGCAACTTTCTCTGTCTTCCTTCACTGTGACTGTACCCTTCCACCAATGTCACCTATAGGGTCACCAGTTCTCAAGGCCTGGACCTGAATCTCCAGTTTACAAAAGTCGAAAATTTGCACCCTGATCTTCTGGTTGGAGATAAGGGTGCATTTCCACATTAGAAATGACCGGAAAAGGAGAATTTGCACCCTCATATCCAAGTTGCAGATGAGGGTACAAGCTGTAATAAATTTGATAGATAGATGAGAGTGCAAATTCTCCAGTTTTGGTGGGTTCACCTCCAGGGAAGAGCAAAGGGCTGTGTTGCAGATATTTGACTTGGCTATTAAAGCAACAGCTTTCTACAGTTTGCAAGGCTTATTTGATTTGTTGCTGCAGTTTGCAAATACACTTTGAGGGGATGGTTGTCTCTGTGTTTACTTAGAGCCTTTGCAGACTGCTAGAAATAGTGCAAATTGAGTCCACTTTAAGGGTTAGGGTTAGGGAATCATGGGAACTGTATTTTAAATTGTGGCACCAGAGCTGTCTGACAGACATGATTCTTTTGGGAATTCATATGGCCCACCCACCTTCATGATGGCAAGTACTTTGTTAGAATGCCCACAACATTTGGGAAAGCACATATACTCCCTCACCTTAGCCTGTTCATTGAAGACTGAAAACTATCAACAGTAACCCAAAGAACCATTTTAGGCATGCTCAAGGGGACTTCCGGGAGGGGGGGAACCACCTTTTAAGCAGCCTGCTTCTATCTCACCCTGTTTGACATAATGCAAACAGCTATCTAAACTTCCCCTAGGTTCCAGGCTGTTTGCTCTGTGGTGTATACAGCTTGAAATTCAAGAAACACTAATTGCATCAATTAGTTGTGTAGATCTTAGCCACTACAGTATATGGAAAGAGGAAAGATGTTATGCAAAGCCATGCAACTTTAAGTAAAATTTTGCTGCAGTTGAGTCCAGTGCTCCCAGCCATGTTTCCACTTGGCACCACAGGACTATGTATAAACCAAGCATCAGCAGTTTTGCAACTGTATACTCTACCTCCAGAATTTTTCAGTCTCCAATTACCTTTCCAAGGAGTCAAATCATTAATTGCCATTTAAATGCATAAGCAGTTTCCTTCCAACCGCCTCTCTCTCTCTGTCTGACTGTGCCCAGGATGGTGAACAAGAACAATATTTTCTTTAAACACAAATCATTTCTTTATAAATACAGAACAGGCAAGACTTTTTCTCCCTTTCTAAATGGGAAGCCAGATGGCTCTTCTACCCCTGAAGGAGTTTCACTCCACATTGTCATGTTTCGTGAGTGAAACAAGAGTGAAACATTTGGACTGTAGCCACTCTAGGTGTATGTCTTTTCTTATTTTTATTTCCATTGGCTTAGCTTTATGGCTATATTTAAACAACAGCAGTCCAAACAATCATTTGTACCATTTAAATATAGAATAAAATAAAACATGCCAATCCAACTGATGGGGCCACTTTCATGTAGACCACCCCTGGAGTGAGTAAGTGGTTTCTTCTGCCAAAAAATCTGTGGGTTGTTATTTTTTTTAAAAAAAAAATACCTTACTGAGAAGCAAAAAGGAGAACTGAAATGGCTTTCCAGTACAACCATCATAGTAAAAAAAAAAAAAAAATTAAAAATGATGTGCAATCAAAACTGGATCAGGCATGTTTAATTTTTACAGTCTCCTTTTACACTAAGGGTTCAGCTCATTTCCACTACAAAATAACCTGGTGTGGAAACAGGGTTATTTTGTGTTCAAATTTTACCAGGGCTATTTATTCCCTTTTTACTCCCCTTTGTTGTTCACACTTGGGTGGGGAGGGAGAGGAAGAATGGCTGCCATGGAGGAGGAGAAGGAGGAGGAGAAGGAGGAGGAGGAGAGAAAAGGCAAACTCCTTCTGAACAAACCTTGCCAAGAAAACCCATTACAGACTTGAAGGCATGCAACAACAATAGAGGAGGGGTAGTGGCATGGCAGGAAGGTTTGTATGAGGGAGAGTGTGGGCTTATGGAGGAGTCCTTCCCTTCTTCTTCCTTCTCCCCTGTTCCATGGCTGAGCTTGGAAAGACAGAGGAAGGAAGAGAAGGTGAAGCCATGTTCCAAGGACTCTGGTGAGGCTCCCAGCTTGCCTTGGCTCTAAGAAAGCCTCTCAACTCCATTCTTGCCAAGGGGAGGAAGGGAGGACAGACTGCCCACCTGCCAGCCTTGGCTGAGCCCAAAATGGCACCAGAGTACCAGGGCTGGCTGAGAGAAGCCGGCAAGAGCCAGCACAGCCCCCCCAGAAAGTGTGGTTATTTTGTGTTTGTCTTGCTTCATCGTGATTTAAATCGAGTACAGTAGGATCAGAACTGATTTCAAGTGGGAATGATGGTCATGTAACCCATTCAGCAATTTGGGTTAAATCCTAGAGAGAATGAGGCATAAAGTGTCTGCAATGCTTAGAAATCTCCTAATAGTTCACCAAATAAATGATAAACAGTTGACATTAAAGTCTACATCCTAACAATGAATATATCCTAATTATCACTGAATTTAAATTGGTTTGCCACAATATATTGGAGCCACAGCATTTTTTTTTCATACACATCATAAGTTTTTTTTCATTCTTCATAGCAATAATGCCTTGATAAGAGTGGGGTTTTTTGCTCCTGAAAAATCCTACTTAATGTACAAGATCAACATTTTCTGCATTATGAATGTTTGTGTTTGCCTTATACAAAACTGTTTATTGTTCATGTTTTTTTAAAAAAATGTTTATGTGTTAATCTAGCTGATTTTTGCCTCCTAAGCTCTTAAGGTCTTCCTTTATCTACTATCCAAGACCTCTAATGGAATGTACCATTACAGGGGTTGTCCTAGAGACTTCATATATGTGTCATAGTGTTGACTAATGTTCCACTCCACCCCTATTTCATTTGCCTTCCCAATGAAACATTTTGAGAAACATAAATTGGAAATGTAAGCCAGAATCCTGTTGGACAGTTATGAATGCATAACCTAGAGTTACACACTCATCACTTTTTCATATTCACAACCCCTATGTAGCCTTAGTTTAGGAGATAAATAAAGACCCCAATCCCCACTTATGCATACACTGTGACCAATAGAGGTCTGTTTCCCTGTTGATCAGGAAGCAACTTCTCACACAAGTGATTTCCATCACAAATGGAAATTATGACAGAAGTCCTGCTTCTACCTGTCACACTGGAGGTCATTCACAGGAAGTTGTATGAATTTCCAGTAGATGCTTCCTGATCAAAAGGGGAACAAGCCCTCATTGACTACAGTGGCTTCTACCTGGCAACCTGAGATTAGGATGGGATTCACTGCATATGTATTTGTAATTTCCCAACAGGATTCTGGCTATTACTTTTTTGGAGTATAGTCCTGGTATCACTCAGTCTGCATGACAACAACTTTTTCCATTGGTAGTAAGATTGACAACCTGTTTATTAAAATCATCATTTGAAATCAACAAGGTTAGAGTTAGTTCCACCCCAATATTGTCACACTCTTTCTTAGTAATGAAATGCATAGGGTTACAATTAGGGTTAGGTTTGGGTTACAATTAGGGTTAGGGTTAAGGTTCTAATATTCAAGCACACCTACGCCCATGCATCCACACCTGGAAGCATAGGGCACTTTAAATTAAAGCCTGCATTGTAGGGCACATGCTCTGGATTGCCAACTCAATTTCTGCCACATGCGCGGCAGTGCATTTATACAGCCATTTTAAATCTCAGGCACCCCTTTTCTGACGCATCGGTGTCGTTGCATGTATACGCACATGCAAAGGTATGCATCGTTGCAGAAGAAACAGGAAAAGGTTGCTCCTTTTTACTCCTTTCCTGCCGGCTTTTAGGCATGTGTCATCTAAATGCCATGCCTCCAAGTCAGCCTGAAAGCAACTCTTTTTGCCTGTCTGTATAGCCCCTTGATCACTCTCTTGTGCATTCTCTCATAAAACATTCTGTTCAATTTCTGCATCAATCTGCAATTTTATTTTTTTTAAAAAACCTTGCATTTATGTTAGCATGCGATGGTCCCTATGTAGCTTCTGCATATGTTACTCTAATGGACACATTTCTTGCATGCAAATTTCCCTAGTATGTTCTTTTTTTTTCCCCCAGGCAGTTTTGAGCTGAGAACAGTACTAAAAAATTCATAGATCCAAATTCAGACCAAATAAAAAAAACTGTCTGAAGCTCTCTGGTGTACAAATGTTAATAACAACAAAATGAAAACTGGGGTATATTCTCTTCAGACAGTTAGTGGGAACTTTAGTAAAGAAGGGTATCCTTTTTGGCCTTGTAAACAAATAATGCACATAAAACAACAGTACACAAAGCAAAGGATATGGAGACATCACCACCCTCTTCCCTTTCCAACTGATTTCCATATTCTATTCTCTTTTTCTACATTAAAGAGAAAGCTCAGTACTTGCTTTGAATCCTTAATGTGACTGAATCCTTCTTGCTACTTATTTTGTTTTGCCATGCACTACATACAATTACATATCCCTAATCCTCAAATCCTCCCCTGACACCACAGCATGTGCCAAACCTGAGTTGTCAGCTGCTGTTGTATTAGGAGTCTTCAGAGAGTAGAATACTTCATGCAACATCTCACCTTCTTGCTGTGCTTTTTCTAAACATAAGAAGCTGCCTTATACTGAATCAGACCACTGGGGCATCCAGATCAGTACTGTCTACATGGGCTGTCTGCTACTCTCCAGGATTCCTGGTAGGTGATATTTCTTTATGTGATCTGGATGTGCTATGGATTAAGCCTAGGAGCTTTTGGATGCAAAGCATATGCTCTACCATGCTTACCACCCAATACTTGGCTAGAGGGATTTTGCCTTCCTCTCCCCTCAGCAAGGGTAAGACCAGGTTGCTGTGCTTCTGTGAGGGATGGTTGAACTTGTCTAATTTAAGATGGCATGGCCCTCTCTTCTATCTCTTTTTTTTTTGTGTGTGTGAGCTTCTAGTTGCCTTGTTTAGGAGCTCAGTGTAGATTATTTGTTGTGATCAAGTTAGCCTTATACACAGTTTCTTCAACTACTTTTTGCTATACTTATTGCTAGGGGGGGTGAGATTTGTTGCACTATTGTAAAAACTGAGGACATTCAAGTTAATGGTATGCTTCACTAGTGAAGTTCCTGAGGCACTAGCTGTTGAAGGGATCCCATTCATATGTCTCTCATTGCCTCCCAGCCTGAGATAATCTTTGGGGGGGATCTCTTGTGTCAACCACCAATGGCCTCTAAGAGTGCTAGCCAGTACCAAGAGCACTGAGTAACTTGAGACTTTCAGTTCCTCTTCATGGGAAACAGGTATTGACACTCCAAGCATCCTCAGCAGGCTTGGTTCAAAGCTGGGAAGTCTGCACCAAGAAAGCACTGGCTTGACCAGACACTTGTCTTTGGTGTACCTGCATGTCCTATTTGGCCACCTATTGTAGATGTTTTATATAATAAAGTTTTGGCCTTATTAATAGCAAGACAATCATCCAGTGTTCTTATACCAGTGGGAAGGCTAGCTAGCAGATCCCTTCTCTTTAAACTATGCATTAATATTTCCACAAATTACATAGGAAGGAATGGGTTAGAGCTTGAATCAAAGAGGGTTGCCATCATGGACCAGCCCTGAAGAATGACTGTTTCCAAACCTAAATTATAATGATAGGAAGCAAATACACTCTTGCTAGCCTTTGCAATGGTGAGCCTTAACATACCTGATCTCCTTTGATTTTGGAAGGTGTTCAGGGTTTGAATTTGTTTATACTTGAATAGAAAGCCTGCAGAGAACAACAGGAATCTCCAGCTACAGCTAGGAAAGAATTATGTTTGAAATTTCAGAGAACTACTCTCAGTGGTGTCACTAGGGCAGTGGGGATGCAGGTTAAAACAAGTCACACCATCAAAGGAGATGACACCAGACAGCACCCCAGAAAGAAAGGGGTGGATTCTTTTTTGTGTGCTGCTTCCCTTTGGAGAGGTGACAACAGAGGGAAGCTGGACAGGGTTGACCTTTCTCTCTGCACCCCCTCCCACAGCCTCCCCTCCCTATTTATTTGGCTTCCTTCTGCCATTGTCCTTGCCCAGAGGTGCTTGCTGTGTCTTCCTTTTTCCTTGAGTGTGGAGATCTTCTGTAATTAAAAAACTGTTCTTGCTCAGGGGAGCATCCCATCTTTGCTGTCTCCACTCAGGGGAATAGCAGCAGCAGAATTCTGGGTTTCCTGAGAAGACCCTCCTCCCTAGCCAAACACCCCATCCCAGGAGATCCATGGGGTTGACACCATGAATTACTACATCAGGTAACATCAATTCTAGTGAAACCACTCATCCCTCCCAAGTAATCTACCCATTCCTGACTGAATGGATCAGTGGTCAGTATCAGGTAGGATCCTCATTTTCCCCAAGTCCAACAAAGTAATTCAATATTTCAAAGAAGGAGGAGGTTTATATGATGCAAAGGCAACATAATAGACAACATTCCTTTGAAGGCCCAGACTTTAAACAAAGCTATGTTCACAAATCCCACTTTCTCCAACATACACACAAGCATCCCCTCAAGCTACTGAGAGTCAAAGGACAGACATCAAAGTTTAGCTTACAGGAGCATACATTTTAAAGAACTGGGATGGTATGGAATAAAGTTCAATAAGGAAAGCTCACAAGGATCTTTGAACATAATGAAAAGAATGCTAAAGGTTGGCAAAAACATAAAACAAGACACAGAAATACAACTGTTCAGAGAAGGATTGTGCTACATTTTGTCCTTCTCTTCCCCTCCCCCCCACCAAATGTTCTAATTTTAGCTAATATCCTTGGTGTTCTACAATATGTATAAACTCAATAGCATGACATATAGAAGCCACAACTTTTAGATGGGTCTTTAAAAAAATAAACAAATTAATATATATTAATTGTTAGCACAGGTACTTCAACAAAACATCAGACATGCAGTGTGCCTCTGACTATGAAATCATTGGGGTTGGAAAGCATAATGTAGTGACAGATTTGCAGTTTTGTGGCACTTTTTTTAGTATTGAAGACTTGCTCTGAAGACAGCTGCTGCTATTTTATGCCTTCAAGTCATTTCAACCTATGGTGACTCTATCTTGGTGTTTTAGTGGCAAGATTTGTCCAGAGGGGTTTTGTCATTACCTTCTTCTTAAGTTAAGAGAGTGTAACTTGCACAAAGTCATCCAGTGAGTCTCCATGGCTGAGCTGGGATTCAAACTCAAATCCCTAGTCCAATGTTCAAACAATTACACCACACTGGATCTGTGAAAGCAGTTATTACTAGTTAGTTACCAAAAGGACTATAGGGATGACCTTATAAAGAAGAGTGTTGAAAACTTGTTTGTTGATCTTATAATATTCCACAAAAAATATGGGGAATCCACTATCATTTTCTGTGAACCTTCAGTGGCAGAAAACCAATTTCTGTGAGAGAAGATGAACACTAGACTAGATGGCCCTTTGTATGCTACAGCAAGCCAGTTGTTATGCTGGTCTTACTTATGGTAATGTTTGCTGGCATAAGCCAGCAATGTCAGTAGCTACCACTTGTACTGTACCAACCAATGTAGGCCAAAGCTTTAAAAGCTTTAACTCAGACTGGATTTTCCTTCTGGCTAGCCAAGCTTAAAAACATTGCATATTCATTCTCAGTGTTTTCAACATCCAATATAAACACTGAATGCAATACAAGGCAGAGGACAAGACAGTGCACAAATTGCTGCTAGATGCATTGACTCATCTCTCTGTGTATGTAGTGCCCAAGAGAGAGCCCTCTGGAATGTTTTGAGAGATTTTCAGAACCCATCCATGTTATGACTCATCAAGGTCAAAATGGGAAGCAACAGTTGATGAGTTGGCCTTGCACACTAAGAAATAATTTGCTCTTTCCACAGATGAGCTCACCACTAGAACATAGTGAAGTCCAAGTTAATGCCCCTTGCCTTGTGCCATCTGTATCAGGAACAGTGGGTTGAAGCTAACAGCAAAGTGGCAGCTTTCTGTGTATTGGCAGTGGTGGCAAAAACAGAGCTATCTTAATTTGTGTTGTATAGGGCAGGAGTGAGGAAGGCTGCAACATAGACAAAGAGACATTGAGATCCAGAGAACTCCAGAAGTCCAGAGGAGACCAACCCAAGCTGAAATCCCAATTACTGTAAGGAAAAATGGAAGATAATGTGTAGATCACACCTCAGGATGTTTATTTATTTATTTGTATCTATTACCCAGATCTTTTGAGATTTACTGGACTGAATCTGAAGCAGTGTAGAGCAATCTTAATCAGCATTCAGAACTGCTGGTCTTCTGGCTTGGAATCCATTCACACTTATGAAATTCTAGAGTCTGCAGTTTGGTGAGGCGTTGGAATGCCCTGGTTGAGAATTTTAAACTGACAATCCCAGGATTCCATAGGATGGAGTCATGGCAGTTAAAATAGAATAATAGCTCTATAATTCTGTAATGGGAATGGGCCCCAATGTGTCAACCTAAATCTCTTCTCTAGATTCCTTGTGAAGTAAAGCTACACTTGTGTGAGATGGAGAAATCTGTTTTTTTTCCCTCTCTCTTTGACATAGTGTATTATATCAGCTACTACAAGTCCCAGAGTTTGTAAAAAGGATGCTTGATTGAATGTGCAAAACAAAGTACCATTTGGTGTAAGTACTTCTGTTTTTCCTGGTAGGATCTACAGGCCCCTGAGTAAATGTGTAATTCAGTTACACTGACAGTTTCAGTGCAGCTCTGAAGAATGTCATCCTTGTCCAAGAACCACAGATTCCGATCAAGCAATGATGTTTATTTTACATTCCATTCAGGCCTAAAATAAATGACAATAGTGACTGTGGAACTGAAAGGCACTTCTAAATGTTTATTTCACAAGTATCTTGAGGATTTTTCTTATGAAATGTTGACTTTTTATGAAATGTTGACTTACAATAAACAGCTGTGATTGGAAGTACTAGACTGGATTAACAAAATAACTAGTCAAAATATTTCTTCATTCATGTTATCAATTTTTGATAAAGCAAATGTAAATGCCCTACATAAAGATCCAATTTCCACCTTACTGTCTGCAGTCAGGACAGAGATAGCAAGGAAATGGAAGAACTTAACAAAGTTTATCCATTCATCACTGGTTAAACAGTTTGGATTCCTCCATTGTTACAAAAATTGACACTTTGAGAACTACATGACACCCACTCATAACATATATGTAACATGAAAATTCTACACATGGCCCATCATTGAATCATATAATGTTTTTGAAGCTATCATAATAAACACCCTTTAGATTATTGTCTGTTGCTGTTGTTTCCCTTAGACAGCAATTGTCTGACTACACAATCACAAAATGTTATCTGTGATGGAGGAGGATAATTTAATATTATGTAAATTGCTAATAAAAACATTTTTCAAACAAAATGGTGACTGATTATCAGTGAAGTGTGACTAGCCTTACAGATTTTTCCATAGAGCTGTGCCAGAACCTGAAAGAAGTCTCAGCAAACTAGAAACTCATCAAAAACTCTAAACTTTCTGGAATGAGTATGTAGTTTAGCTATCCTGTCTATAGATCTTAACTAGCATGAGAAATGGACCCATGGGAAAAGAGAAGAGAGAAATTCATGATTTTGCAATGAAAAGGGTCATTAATATTAATCTTTCAAGTTATTGTGTCATGCTCTTATATCCATATTGGTCCATTAGAATAAAAATATCAAATAGTGAAGAAAACAAATATTTATCTGTAGTCATATCCCTGTTATGAGGGAATTATTCTCATTATGAGGGAATTATTCTGTGAAGAAAAACACGTGGCTTTTTCTGCAATCCCTCCCTTTCTTTTCATGCAAAGAAAATGGTTCTTGTGCAAGAAACGTTTTATGTGCAGGAAGCCAATTGTTCTGTGCAATAAATAGGTTTTCTGCACATAAACCTATTTCTGCACATAAAACAGGGAGGGTTTACACACACACACACACACACACACACACACAAATGAGTCTTTCTCCACAGAATAATTCCTTTACAAAATTTCAGGATGTTCAAATACCAGGAGAAAATACATGCAAAAATTTTGTTTTTCCCAAAGGGATATCTCAATTGTTGAGAAACCTGTTTTTCAGCACAGAATGAACAATTATGAATATGCTTTCCACTTCTTCTTGGATTTTTAAAAATTTGTATGTAGTTCTGCTACAATTGATATATATGAAAAATGTTAAACTGCTACATCAGTTGAGAAGAGCATTAAAGTATTTAAATAATAACAAGAAGAGTAACAAAATAAACAAAAAAGGTGAGTATTTAAAATAGATCAAAGAACATGAAGCCATAATATCTGGGACTTAGGTTTTAGATACACTGAATCATTTTGAATTGATTGCACAAACAGTTGTCTGGAGTCTGAAGAGACTACTCCTATATCCTTACAGCAACATATCTGATGTATTTCAAATGCTAGTTTAGCAGTGCAAAGATTTTAATTACTCATCACAGGAGCAGGGTACATTATCCTAAGGTGAGGGGGGGAGGAGAGATTATTTTTATACTTAGAAAGTATTTATGCCCAATACGCATGTTTTCGGTTGAATATGGAAACAAACCCACACTCGCATACCCTCTCCCTTCCTAGGGCTCTGCATTGCTTTGCTTTGTACAGTACGCCATCTAAACAAAGCAGACACTGGCATCTTATGAATTTCTATAACGCTGTCAGACAGGAGCAGCCCTCCCCAGAAGGCATATCAAAGATATAAACAGATAATCAAGAACAAATAAAAGGCTGGGGAAGCAAGCAAGTGCAGCGAAGGCCAAATGATAGATAGAATTCACCAGCAGACTCATTCAGCATCTTTGGTTTTGCATGTTGTGCCTGTAGGAGAAACATTATTTTATCTCCCTCTCTGCTGTTCCTCCTTCCCTGCAGACGTTCCTTGCTCATTCTTCCCTCCAGTATCAAACAGTGCACAAATCCTCATCTACAGCAGCTCCAACTGTCAAAGGGGCTACTAATGTCACTAATCACCAATGGGGAGATTGAGCTATCTTCACCACCCAGCAGGGGATGGAAAGAGATTGGGCAGGGGCTTTTCACCAGGGCCAGATCCTCCCCTCTGGGGCTGGCCAGCCCTTCCATGTAGGTGAGCTGCAACGCTGACGGTGTGCCAGGCCCCTTTCTCATCCCCCTCCCCCCTATCCATTTGGTTAAGAAAATTAAAAAAGACATCAATTTCCAGAGCTCAGTGTGAAAATCTGACCTTAACCTTTGAAAATATAATTCATTCAAGGCTTTCTATTATGGCAGAGTCTGCATGGGTATGTGGGTGTGGGAAGGATTGTGAAGAGGTTGTGGCTTGAGCAATAACAACAACAATAATCATAAATAGGAAGGGCAGAGCAGCATCTCAGAGAAGGAAATTCCATTTGTCAGGATGGGTTCTCTCCAGCCCAGGTGTTTTGAAGGAAAGAGAAGGTGGGAGGCAAAGATAAGTGAAAGAAGCCAGGGAGGCAATGCTCACTGACACAATGGTGGGCTGGAAGGCATTTTCTGAGCTTTCAATTTTGCAAAGTATGAAAAAGGCATGTTATCGAAGCTGTCAGGGGCCAAGCAAGCTCTTAATCGCTAAGCTAGTTTGGTGTGGCCATCTTGAGCCCTATTTACATAATCAGTAATGCAGACAATGACCACATTTTATTTTATTTTTCGCAAAGGGAGGCTTTTAATATAGATGCTAATTCATTGTATATCTTTTTCAATAGAATAACAAAAAGAGAAGAGAGAGGAGCAATTAGCAACCAAGGTATTTAGGGGCTGAGGAGCGAGAAGGATGAAGATCATGAAATGCATCAGGTGACTGATTCCGATAACTTGACCAGAAGTTCAAAATTAATGTTTTGTAGAATTATAGAGTTGAAAGAAGCTTCATGGGTCATTGGCTCCAACTCTCTGCTCAATGCAGGATCTCCAGCTAGAGCATCCCCAGCAGGTAGCTGTACAACCTCTTTTGAAGATATGGAGAGAAGGAGACCCTCACCACCTCTCTAGGCAATTTCCCCCCATTGCTGAACTGCTCTCACTGCTAAGAAGTTCCTTCAAATTTTCATTTGAAATCTACCTCCAATAACATCGGACATTTAGACCTAGTTCTACCCTCTGAGACAGCAGAGAACAAGTCTGCACCTCCTTTTTGTGGCAGCCCTTTGGGTATTTAAATTCAGTCATGTAATCCCTCAGTCTTCTCTTCACCAAGCTGAAGAGCTCCTTCAATCTCTTCCTATAAGTTTTGTTCCCCATACCTCTTACCATCCTTGCTGCCCTTCTCTGAGCCTGCTCCAATTTGTCTACGTCCTTCTTAAAATGTTACTATTTCAAACTGAAAAGCATGGAGGAGGAGGAGGAGGAATTGCTGATGTTGTTGAGAAGGAGATCATATTTATTTTTGTATCTGAATATCTTGCTCTTGTTTTGATTGTGATTTCTGGACACACACACACCCCTTCTTTTCTGGCTAGTCTATGACTAGTGGATATTGTGTAAATACTGTATACTAAAGGCAGTAGATCCTATCTGATCATGGAAGCTAAGCAAAGTCTGTCCTGGTTAGTACTAGGAAATCTATGGAAAACAGACAATAAATGTATGGGAGACAGACAATAAATACCCAGTGTCATAGGCTATATTTCAGTGAAAGGAACCGGAAAACCCACCCCTGAGTGTTCCTTACCTAAGAAAACCTTAGGTCAGGAATAGGTAACCTTTTTGAGCCGGGGGCCGGGTTGCTGTCCCTCAGACAAGTGGGAGGCCAAAGCACCATAAATAAATAAATAAATAAATAAAAATTTAAAAATTATTTTTTAAAAAATAAAAAAAAAATATGCATGCACACTCTCTCAGCCCCGGAAAAGCCATGGCAAAACCCCTGTGGAGATTTTGCCAAGAAAATCCCAAGACCAAGTATTAACAACAATAATATCATCATGGTGGGTGGCGGCGGCAGCAGCAGGATCAGCCTGGGGCCAGAACAAAGGCCTCAGGGGCCGCATCTGGCCCCCAGGCCTTAGGTTGACTACCCCTGCCCTAGGTCTAAAGGAAGACCATCCAACAGATCCTTGAACTTAGTTCTTCCTGATCTCAATCCAACACTCTAACCAAGGGACCATTCACACTGTGCATTTATAGTACTATTGTTCCATTTTAACATTTTAATTCTATTCTGTTCTATGGAATCCTGGGATTTGCAGTTTAGGGCAGGGTCTTTAGAATTCTCCAGCATGATTTAGTGGTTTGACTGTTGGACTGTGGTTTGAAGACCAGGGTTCCAATTCTGACTTGACCGTGTAAACCCATAGACTGACCTTGGGCAGGTCCCACTCTCTCAGACTCAGAGGATAGCAATGGCAGGCCCCCTCTGAAGACACTTGCCATGAAAACCCCATGATAGGGTTGTCATAAGTCAGAAACAGCATGAAGTCACACAACAACAACAATGTTAGAATTCTAATCCAGAGAGCTTTTGGGCTTCACTAAACTACAAAACCCCAGAATTCCACATCCAGTTAAAGTGGAATAATAATGGTATAGCTCTGTAGTGTGAATGGGCCCCAGAACATCACAGTAATCCTATTAATTTAGTGGGCTGCTATACCAACAAAATGTGTTCTTTGACTTTTTCTCTCCTCCTGTATGTAAGCCTGGTTTGCCACCTGCACAGTAGTGGTTTAAGCAGATGTTAATATTCCACTCCCTCATTCCTCACAACCCAGCAAACTGAAAAGAGTGTGGGGTGGGGAGGAAGAAGTGTAAAGAACTTCATAAGAGCTGGTGGAAGAGAGGGGCTTTTTCAGCTGCTGGTGTTGTGAACCCAATTAAGCATATTTCAAGGGAAAGGGGTATGCGTATATTAGGTCTTAATTAAGTAGTGTTAATTATAATCTATGATGTGATGTGCTTACAGCTTATCTGATAATTATGAGAAAGCCAATTTGGCTGGTGGCTTGTGACTAATTAAGTGGAATTAGTAATGATAATTATAGATTTAATTTCTGTTTGCTTTTATTAGTGAAGAGGGTAAACTTAACTTACTTAGCTAGGTGGGGCAAGGCTGAATTGGGGCAAAAAGAAGGAAGAGAAAAGGAGAGAAGAAGACAGAGAAATTATGGTTTTCAGAAAGGTGAGAAGATAGCCAGTTAAGAGAAAAAATATGTGTGCATATATGCATACATACCTTGTCTCTTAATTTGCTATCTCTTAACTGGCTAGCTAAGTAAGTTAAGTTTACCCTCTTCACTACTAAAAACAAACAGAAATTAAATCTATAATGAACATAACTAATTCCAGATTTGATGTTATAGGAAGGTAGATTTCATATATATATATATATATATATATATATATATATATATATATATATATATATATATATATCCATAATGGCTATGATTGCAATCCTAAAGATTTTCAGTAGATATAGAAATAAAAGTAAAATTGGCTCACTTAATACTAGATTTGAATAGGAACATTTTCCAACCTTGCTGTCACATCTAGATTATGTCTCATATCTAGATTTAAACAGTTCAAGTTTTTTTCAAGAATTTAAGGAGATTTTTAGCTTGAAGATTTTGAAAAACAGCTGCATCAAAGAGCAAGGGGGATAATACCAGAGACCTGTTCCAGGTTATGATAGCCATGAGAAAGTTATGATCCTATGAAATACATTGAAACCCATTTGTCTAAAGTATATGTATCCATGCATTTAATTGCAAATGCACCCTGATCCCAGTGATTGCTGTACTTTCCAAAGATCACACCCTAGAAATTTCACAATGCATTTGCTGTTAGTGCCTTACACAGGTTATTTACTATAGACAACAGACCAGAACTATTACATATTAAAAAATTATAAAAATAAAACATTACGTTATTAACACAGGAGACAGATTATGGCTTCCATGTCATTGAGGTAATGAATCTGCTCTAGGTTTCAATCGCTTGTCTTCTCATTCCCATCAAAACTATCAGAAAAACTAGTCATCATTGGTGATAGTGCTAGACTTCTATCTAACAACAAAGGAGTAGAATTTAGCAGAATTCCCCTTTATAGACTACAAAACAAAATAGCATACTCCCCAGATGCCACTTTCCAGTTGGTACATATTCAAATCCTTGCAGAAAAGGACTATCAAGCATAACAGCCAATTTATGATTGAGAAGGTAAAACATTCAAATGGGTTAAAATTAAGCCCTGGTGGTAGCTAGATAAGCATTTTACTCAAGAAAGCAACTGCGGACTGAAAAGGATTTCCTGAAGGAATTCCTAAGGAAGGGGTAAGCAGTTTGCCCTTGTAAAAGAAAAAAAGTTGCTGAAATTAAACATCTGAGACTTTGCTTTATTCTGGAAGAGGCAGAGACATGCAAGCCTTTCTCAAAATGATTTATAGTCCACCGTTCTCCAAGAACTAGGACTCAAGGCAACTCACAGAAAGGTTAAAACAGGGACAACCTAACTGAAATATAAATTAAAGAGGATTTTATTTTTTATTTTTAAAAATTAAGTTATAATGTAACACTTTTAAACAAGATTATGATATTAAATACTAAATGAAAAGCAAAAAAAAAAAGTCATCAAAAAAATGTCAATGCATAAATAGCCCTTTCCTCATCAGCATTTGTTGACTGAATAATAGAATTTGGTTGCATCTGCACCGGATAAATAATCTGGTTTGACACCGCTTTAAGTGCCATGGCTCCATGCTGAGTAATCTGGGAATGGTAGTTTGTTGTGGCACCAGAGCTAAGCTACCATTCCCAGATTCCACAGAATGGAGCCATGGAACTTAAAGCGGTATCAAACTGGAGTATTTTTCCAGTGAAGATGCAGCTTTAGATTTCCAGCAGAAGGACAATGGGTGAGTTGGGGAGAGAGAGTGTGAGCTGATTTTTGAAAAGGGGTCCACAGCAGCCACAGAGAAGGCCTTGTTTACATCCCCACCAGCAATGCCTGCAAAGATGATGGGTCAGAGAAAAGGTCCTCCCTTGAAGATCTCAGAGCCCCAGTGGGCTCATATGGAGAATACCATCCTGAATCCATGTTGTATTGGTTCCAGTGCAGGAAAGCAGATAGGTATAATCTATAACAGAGGTAGGCAACCTGTCCCCTTTAAGGGTCGAGGGACTTCAGCTCCCAGAATCCCAGGAGCTATTGGCCAACATGGGACTATTGGCCAAAATGGCTGAGGCTTCTGGGAGCTGAAGTCCCTCGGCCCTTAAAGGGGACAGGTTGCCTACTCCTGATCTATAACATTTTCTCCCTAAATAGCAATAAGGATTAGGGTTAAGGTTAGTAATACAAAAAATATGCATCTGAACAAGTGACAAAGATTGGTATTTGTGTGCCTTCAAGTCATTTCTGAGTTATGGTGACCCTAAGATGAAACTCTCATGGAATTTTCTTGGCATGATTCCTTCAAAGATGGTTTGTGTAGCAGCTTTAAAAGTATCACATTCGTTAGGGCATAAATATTCATGGATTTGTTGTCATCATGTGCTTTCAGTTCTGCCTGACGTACAGCAACCCTAAGACAAACATATAAAAGGGTTTTCTTAGTAAGATTTGTTCAGAATGGGTTTGCCTTTGCCTCCTGCTGAGTCTGACAGTGTGTGACTTGCCCAAGATCCCCAGAGGGTTTCCATTGTCAAGTGGGGATTTTAACCCTGGTCTCTAGTGTCATAGTCCAATACACAACCACTACACCATGCTGGCTCTCATTCATGGACTACAGCCAACTTAGTTGAATGTACAATGTATGGTCCAGAATTTCTGTTATACCAAGGACAGGTATAATTCAGAGACATAACTATGTTCATCTGGAATATCAATATGCAAAGGGATCCAGTAGCATCTTTGAGACTACCTGAGCAAAATATGTAGCATATGCTTTCATAGACTTGGACTGCTTCTTCAAATGCATGGATGCATCTGAGGGAGTACACTAAGTTTACAATACCTTGTATATTTGTATATTAGTCTTAGAGGTGCTACAAACCCCTTTGCATATTAGGACAGGTATATTACCACCACTGGCCAGATAGATATAATATTACCACTGGCTATTGACAAAACTGTTGCTGCACAGAAAATCTCAGGGTATTTTATCCCACATCCAATCATCAACTTCCAAAATGGCATGATATGCCAAGGCAACTGTAGGTAGCTGCCTTATACCAAGTGAGATGACAGATCCACCTAAGCTCATATTGTATGGTCTGGGGGTCTCAGGAAGCAAGGTCTAAGGCAGGGATAGGAATCATGGGTCCTCCCAATGCTTTTGGACTGTAATTACTAGTTTTTCCCACCATTGGCCATGCAAGCTGGAAGCTATGGTCATGGCCCAGATCCAAGTTAATTGAAAGGCCATATTCTCTCATGAAAACCTACCCATGTTTTGACATGTTCTAGGGAGGCCCTTTTCACTCTCCCACCACCTTCACAGATACATGGAAACAATAGGAGAGGGCTTTCTCAGGCTCTGGAACTGCCTGACCAGAAAGGTTTGACTGGCAACCACCTTGATATCTTTCCACATCCAAGTGAAGTTATTCTGGCAGGCCCTCGAGAATTTGTAATTGACGGGGCATGGGCTGTGTATATTATGCTGGGTTTTTATTTGAAGTTTTTATCTGTCTCTGTTTTAACAATTCTAATATTAATATTTCGGTTATTTTTGTTAACTTTTGTATGCTGGGAATTTTTAACTATGTTTGTTTTAATTGTTGGAAGCTGTCTTGGGTCTTGAACTGGGGGGAAAAGTTAGGGTATAAATAAACAACCGCATCTGGAGGAACGCATGATTCATGTCCCTGCCTTATACAGATTAACTGTAATAAACCTAAAAAATATTTCCACTCCTGGTCTCAGGTCTTACATGTCACCAGCTACCTATCCTGTTTAACTAGATACATTGTAGATTGGACCTCAAACATTCTGCATGTGGATGCACATGATCTAGTTCAGTGGTTTTCAACCTTTGATTGTATGGATATTTATAACTCCACCTCCCTGAATCTTCTACCCTTGGCCATGCTGGCTCAGGCTTATAGGTGTTGGATGTCTGGAACATCTGGATTCCTAAAAGTTGATAACCACTGCTCTAGATTCTGTCCCCATATGAAATACTGTGTTTAAATGTCCCTCCCTAATATTGCTTATTTGAGGGGGGAGAGAAAGCGCACCACAGGCAATAAATGACACAGCATCCTCCCATTTCCATATTACATTGCACTTTTCAAAATCAAACCACAATTCTAAATGCTTTCAGAGTTAAATAATACATGGCTTTTTATGGTCTAAATTACAGACAACACTGCGGGATAGAGAAGGCATGCAGGGAGCACATTAAAGCCTCCAGCTAGACATTTCCTTTTATGGGACAGCAACATTTCCAAGATCTAACTATAAAAGACTTATGGACGAAGCAACCAAGGGTATTGTTCATCAGCAGTAACAAGAACAGTGCAAGAGCTGTGTTCCTTTCATCGGTTATGAACCATAACATTTCAGAAGAGACAGAGATATCTAGCTGTCAAATTGTTGGGATTCTCCTATTTGTATTGCAAAGTTTAGGGCTGCTGTATATTTTTGAGCTTTGGAGGAAAGTGGACCTGAGATTCCCCCCCACTCCCTTTGTGATTTCCCCCATTGACTAACCCATTCCCCATGCATATTTTTGGGAGGGAAATACATATATTTAAATGCCCCCCCCCCAGCTTCTTTCAGGATTTCTTTCATAAACTTAGAAATGTACAGATTTTTCATCCACAAATCATGTTCAAGCCTCAATTTGCTTCTGATGGATAGAAATTCAGTATGCCTAAGTACACTGAAGGTACCAGATTTTTTTCTGATCTTGGAAGCTAAGCACCCCTGCGAGACTGCCAACAAATATAAGGTGCAGGAGGCTGTGTTCGAAAAGAAGGAACTGACAAAACCATTTCTGAGTATCTCTTGCCTAAGAAAGCCCTGTGGAACCATAGCATCACCATACGTTAACAGTGGCTTGAATAATAATAATAATAATAATAATAATAATAATAATAATAATAAGTTTTGTTTATAGCCCACCTCTCTGCAAAGCAATCGAGGCGGGTTACAGCAATTAAAACAAAACAGCTAAAAGAAACATTCCCTCCATCCAAATTACCCACCCACCCCTTAAAACAGAATTAAACCAATGTGTGCACACAGAGAGAGAGACACACACACTTGCTGCAAAATGTGAATCCAACTAATTTCCTAAATTTCCCATCCTGTATTTCAGTTCTACTTAAGGCAACATACCTTCCAAATGTCCCAATTCAGCAGTGACAGTCCTGATTTATCCTCTGTCAGCCCACTGCTTTTAAAATGTCCCAGTTTCTCTCTCCTACTACTACTTTCCCCTTGGTCCTCAGCATACTTCAGTTGCTACAAACTGAATTCAAAGTGCAAAAGTAGTTTGCACTCTGTTAATGCAGCAAAGAAGAGAGGGGGGGAGGAAGGGACTTAATCTTGCCCTTCTCTGTAGACTCAGGCAAACACAAACTTCTGCAGCCCCTTCTACCTTGTGTGTTCTTCCTCATTAATACCTTTTGACATCTTGACCACATTCTGATGTTGCTTGGCCACAAGAGCCCTGGTTTCTATCTGTGTAAAGTAGGATGATATGAGACAGAGATCAACATACAGCTCCCATCAAAGTCCTGCCCCACTGTTTTCAATCAATAGCAAGGTTAGCATCTACTCTGAAAACAGTGCTTTGCATTCCTTGTAGGCTACTTACAGCCTCCCGCTCACATAGGTCCACTTTCCTCCAAATCTCAAAAATATACAGCAGACCTAGTATACATAGGCCCTTTTTATTATGTTTTGGATGGAAAGTAACAGAACAAAAACATGACTGCAAGATCATGGAAGGAGAGAGAGAGAGAACAGAAAGTATACTTGCAAGCAGGAGGCAGATCAGTTAATAGTGGGTGAATACCACACAAAAGTTGACAGATCAGGTGGAAATTACTGGTGCTGGCCTTGACATCTTGGCAGATTTCATGCTAAGCTGTTTCAAGAGTACAGCAAGATGTTGTATTTTACAGAACAAATGGCTCACTTCTTTCCGAAATAGCCAGAAAACAGTCCCTTTTCAATCTAGGTGCAGGAGAAGAGAACTGTGTGGCCCTCCAGAAAGAATGTTGGTTGATACAGTTAATGGTGAAGGATGATAGGAGCTGCAATTTCACAGTATCTGAAGGATCACACTATGCTTTGCTTTTCCTTTCTTCAAAAGAGAATGTTTCCAATTTCCAAGTCACTGTGTAATAAAGATGCATACAAAAGAGGACACAGGGGGTTGAAATATTTGAAGGAATTTCTTTAGAAATTCAATGTGCATTCAAATTATAGCTACAGTGACTCTGCTTCTCTCTCTCCAAAGACACCCTGCTGCTGATGCCATTTCAACTTGTATTCTAAAAGCACATTCAGTTGCATTATTTAGGAGTGCAGATGAGCAGGACTGAGCACATTTGCTGAATCAAACATTTGTGATACTGAACTTATTCTCTTCCCACTCTCCAGGCCACATTTAATTGATTCACTTCCTCTCCCCACAACACTTTAGGGATGAAAGACATGCACAGGTCATCTGGTTCTGAAGAAATGTCAGTTGTATGTGCATAAATGTTCCCTTCTTGCTACTTGAGGGGGAAAGGGTTTTCAGTTTTGCCCTTCCTCCTGCACATCTAGTCAGCATCTTGAAGCAGTGTTTCCAAAACTGTATCAGAGATGTACCTCTGCTTATAGGCTTTCTGGAGTGGTTGCTTTTACATAAAATCATTCACCTTCAACAAGATGGTTGTACTCACAAACAATCCCTCTATAAAACCTATATACGTAGCAAAGACGGGGAAATTAAAATAATAGCATTACAGAACTGGAGGGGGCCATAAGAGGCCATCTATTCCAACCCCCCAACATGCAAGAAGACATATTTATAGCACCCTTGAATTATGCCCATCCAACCTCTGTTTGAAAACCTCCAAAAAGGAAGAATCCACTGCTCACCAAGGCAGTATATTCTACTGCTTAACAGTTCTTTTGAGTAAATTAGTCTTTCCTAATGTTTAGGTGGGATCTCTTTTTAAAAAATTGAATCCAGCCTGTCAGTCAAATCCAGTTCCATAGCAATAGTATTCTCCCATTCTCATCTGGAAGTCAGAGAAGCTTTCCTCTCTCTAAGTGCTAGTGCTGGAAGAGGGCTGGGGCTTGGGTTGCTACCTCTATTATGCTCATAGGGATTTTGATCCACTGCTTACAGTTAGGAAAAAGTGGGAGCTCATGCCCATATTAGTCTGTGGGTGGCAATGTGCATGCACTCAAATCAGCATGCCAACAGGCACATGCCACCACTGATTAAAATTGGATATGGGGAAATCCATAGGAGTGTCAATCTGCAGATGACTAGCTTGTTGTTATGGTGGGCTCTTTGTAAAATGTGCAATGGGCACTCTGTTATAAAACTATACTTATCTGTGTACGCTATCTATTGTGGCCAGAATCACACAATACTGTGGACATTCTGTTCTGTTGCCTGGAAACACATGAGCAGAATGAGTGGCACAATTTCTCATGTCTCCCACATGAATGTTTGACAAGAGTCATGTCCTTTAGCATGTCCAAGTGCCCCTTCCATTAGCAGACTTTCATTACGGAAAAAAAAAAAGCTCCTCTTCTATCTGCACAATAGCCCCATGAGGTAGGTTAGCCTAAAACAATGGTGGGAATTGCACAAGTTGTTGAAAGCAAAACCTTGGACAGATTAATCAAAGAAGACAAATTCCTTAGTTGAAGATTGTCAAGATCTGGATGATCACATAGTTCCCACACTTTGACTAAAAGATGGAGCAAGGCCATCCCAAAAGTGTCATGGCTGACCTGAACCAGCTTTCAGATACAGATCTCCCCAGTCTAAATCCAGTTATCCAATTATATCATACCCTCCCTCTATCCTGATTTGGTAGGAACAATCCTGAATAATTTTCTGGCATCCTACTTTTTCAGCTCCTTTTCAAGTGTTCCAGTTTCTCTCTCAACCTCCTCCTTCTTCCCTTCATCCACATCTTACCTCAATCGCTGCAAACTAATAAGCTTATCACACGGCACTTAAGGAATGGGAACGGAACAGAACGGAAGGAAACGGAACAGTGCAAAAACACATTTTACTGCATGGGAGAACGCCACAGATGCCGCCAGGACTCTCCCAGCGGCATCGGTGGTGTTCTCCCATGCAGTAAAATGTGTTTTTGCTCCATTCCCTTCCATTCCGTTCCATTCCCATTCTTTGAAGTGCCATTCAATAAGCTTATAAGTTCAAAGTGTAAAAGTAGTTTGCACTCCATTGATGAACAAAAGAGGAAAGGGGGGGGAGGCAGAATTGTGCCCTTCCTAGCAGACTTAAGTAAATGCAAACTGCTGCAGCTTCTATTTGCTTGCCTGTTCTTCCTCATTGATAAATGTTGCCACAGTCTAATAATGCTTGGCCACCTGGTTTTCGTCTTTGAAATGTTGGAGGGTTTGTCCAGCTAAATCTGGAATTTAGTTAGCAATGATTGCAACATCTTCTGCCAATCAAATTCTCCCAATCAAATCCCTGCAAAGACAAATACACATACTTTTCAAAAACATAACCAAAAGCAGAATTGAAAGCATTTTTTTTTTAGCATGTATTAATGGATGTATGGCTTTTACATAAATAGAACAATAAATGCATTGTTAGAAGAGTCAACAGTTTTGATAAGACTAGCAAAATTCCTCAGGGCAGGCTGCGCATCCCTGCAAAAGCAGTATAAAGATTGCACTGTGCATAGAAGAACAATGCCAAAAATAACTCACAGTGAATCCCTTCTATGTGTTTAAAGGTTGGAACAGTGTGTACTGACATCGCCTGCAGAACCAGAGCCTAGGGGGGAAAGAAGCCACCATCTGGGGAGAAAGGCACAGTCTATAATTAATTCCTTTACTCAATAAAGAAAGAGCTTGAGTCAGAGAATTTATTCTACCACACCAAAAAAGAGGACACCTGAAGACAACTATGTTGATTGGCTGCAACATATTTTTGTCCCGCTTAACAGAAAAGTGACACTTCCCGTTTGTGTTCTCATGTAGTGTACTCCAGTCACTTATTAATGGAACATCTCCAGAGACTGCAGGGTCATTGATGTGAGGAAGCAGGGAAGTGGAAGAGCCTACAAGGAAGTCAGAGCTCACTATAAGTGTTAAAGATAGGAAAGGAACGCAAGGAAAGGAATAGCAAATGCAGCAATTGTGTATTTCCTCCTACACCTCTGCAATGTATTTCGACAGTCTCATCAGGACAACACTGTTTAGCTGTCATTCATCTGCAGAATACTTATATGCTCGACTTAGTAACATATCTAGATCAGCTAGGGCACATGCTCCTAACACAATCATCTCCTGCTCATGTGCTGGAATATTACAGTTCTTGCACATTTAAAGGCTGCACATTTCGTCCCAAGAATGAGGATCACAATAGGAATACACTATTTCCACTCCATACTGTTGTTGTTGGGTGCCTCCAAGTCTGACTTATGGCAAACCTATCATGGAGTTTTCTTGGCAAGATTTGTTCAGAGAAGGT
>CM034702.1:23939145-23958195 GCA_020142125.1 Phrynosoma platyrhinos
GGAGCTTGAGAAATCCTTGATGAGCTTGTTAAGGTAGCCAGTCTCAACTTAAACCAGACATTGTTGAAATTGTACTCATTCCCAAACAGGACTAATATCAAAAGTAATAACAGCATGCAGAAACAGCACATCAGAGACAACCTGATAGAGAGCAAAGGAACCCAGACTGCAGTCTTTCAGCTATCTCACTGATCTTTTCAGTTTCTTGCTTGTGGTACACCTGAATTTTATTTGTTGTTGTGTGTCTTCAAGTCATTTCTGACTTGTGACAACCCCAAGGCAAACCTATCCTAGGCATGTGTCTTCAGAGGTAGTTTGCCATTGCCATCCACTGAGGCTGAGAGATTGAGATTTGTCCAGGGTCACCTTGAAACATACCAGAATTTTAATCTGGCCTAATTTGTGCAGAATGTTATGGGCAAGGCAGATTCTATCCCAATAGGAGAAAAATAGGGTAGAAAATTAGGGTTGTTTGAGGATTTGAGGATTTGCCAGTTCCAGTACAAAGCGAAATGACTTGAACCTTTTCAGACTAACATGTGGAACAGACTTAGGGCCTTTGCAGACTGCCAGAAATAGTACAAATTGAGTCCATTTTAAGGGTTAGGGTTAGAGTTAGAGAATCATGGGAACTGTATTTTATTGTGGCACCAGAGCTCTCTGACAAAGAAGGCTCAATGTCTCGGGGGGGGGGGAACAATTCCCATGATTCCCCAGCACTAACCCTAACCCTTAAAGTGGACTCAATTTGCACTATTTCTGGCAGTCTGCAAAGGCCCTTAATTTATTCACCAGACTCCAAAGTTCCCAAAGGTTCTGACCCAGTTCTCAACTCAGGAAAAGCATGTCAAAAATCAATTTTAAATATGTGTATTTGTAGAAAAATGCATGTGGAAAATGTATTTTGATTTAAAAAAAATGTTTGTAATGCCTGTTTAAATCTTGAGGTTTTTACTGGTTAAAAAACCTGAACTATATATCTCAGCTTGAAAGGATAAAATGGGATGAGATGAACCTTCAAGCAGATCCAAGCCACATGGACTTAGCATAGACTGTCATTCCTGTGGAAGGCCTTAAAGCTTCTTTTTCTAGTCCTACAATAAGTAATAAGAAATACTCTGGTGTTTGGTATTTGCTTAAGTGCTGAAGAGCAGCCCTGGTTCTGATCTCATGTATGCCAAGATAAATCGGGAGTCAATTTGACTGAAGTCTGCATAGTAATGCCAGAGGAAAAAGCAAAGTGGATAAGGAAGTGAAAACCCTGTCCTCTCACTCTCAACAAAATTTGACATAAGCCTAACTCAGAAGAATTTGAATCAGGAAGTTTATAAATCCACATGCCAACACCTTGGGGTATTAAAAAGCGTCTGAGTAGATTTTGTTTTATCACATGGACTATGGCTCTGGAGGTCTCATCAGACAGCTCAATAAACCTCCCTGCTCCCCTTTTGTGTCAGCTTGTCTCACAGCTTCATTCTTATTAAAAGTCTCATTTCCTCATGCAGTTTGAACACCACAAGGTCACACCAGTGACAGCTTCTCGAGGCCCAGCTGAGACACAACAGTCTCCAACTCCCACCCTGCTGACCAGATAAAAGGATGAGCCACTGGGCTTTGCTTCCTTATTTCTAATGAAAAAAAGAGTCCCATCCTTCATGGGGAAATGAAAGAGTAAGGTTGAGTCAATGGCAGGGCATTACGAATGGACGTTGGGAAGCCACGGTGATCTCTGCTTCTCAGGACCCCCAAGGAGGAAAGAATGAGTTGAAGCCTCCATGGCCCTCTGTCTGCTGCCATCCAATTTCAACTCCTCCTTAATTCAATTCAGTTCTACGTGACCCCAGCAGGCTGGAGTTGCAGAGTCTCTCTGAACAGATAGCACCAATTACAGAGGTGTGAAAATGGAAGGCTTCCAATTCAGAGAACATGTCCAGAAACGGAGACTTTATTGAACTCCCTTTCAAAAGAGTACTTCCTCACTGTTCAAAAAAAAAGGGGGGGAGGAATAATGTATTTCACTGCATAATACAAGAGATTAGCTTTGGGGATTCACTGCCACAGAATGTCATGATCGCTTTAGCCAAAGGAGCCAAGCAAATACATGGAAGCAGCTACACCTTCAAACAGAGAGCAACTCTCTATTCGGGTAGGCAAATATTTCGGGAACAATCTAGAGGGTCAGAACAGGATAGAAGATTATAGAAGTCCAGCAAGTAAGGTTGCCAAAGTGAACAATGAATGGATCTTGTACCTTTGCTGGTTGTATAGTGTTTCAGCAAGTATTACTTGCCAAACAACCAGATAAGAAGTCACAGCTGCTGAAATTCCCTCTTCTAGACAATCATTAAAGGTACAAAATCTCTCTCCAGACTCCATTCCGACAACCCTGTCCAGCAGGGCTATAAATTAGGAAAATAATAATCAGAGATGTAGATATAGTGGAAGGCAAGAAGTGGAAATTGTCCCAAAATGAGATTTTTGAACCTCTAATAAAACTTTTCTCCAGGCCTAAACTTTCTAACATTTCAGAGAATGACACATTGAAAAGCAATCCCACCTGGAACTTCTGAATTGCCCCCACCTCTGAGAGAGAGCATGGTGGGGACAATTGCAGCTCTCCAGATGATTTTGTCTCAAAAATCCCATCAGTTCTAGCCTGCACAACCAGTATTAAGGGATTGTGGGAATTCCAATTCAAAAACACCTGGAGGGATACAATTGTCAGTCACCTCTGGCATAGAGGTCTGTCCTCTCTGAAGCAGAACATATAGCCTAAGCTAGAAAGGGAGGGGAGACTGGAATAGGCAAGAACAAGAAACATTTGTTATGAGATTTCTGCAAGTACTTTACTGTACTTTTCAATGTTTCAGAAAAACTCTTCTCTTGGAAAATGACCAATAAGTATATATTTAAACACTTGCTATTTTTTATTATTTATTTGTTTGTTTGTTTGTTGTTGTTGCTTTTGCTCTTTTCTCTACATTGTCAACTGTACCTCCTCCATACAGGCAGGATTTAAATCCATCAAGCAAACAGATATTATTTGTTTATCAAATGTATGGCAAAGAGCTTAAGGTTCTCACTAGTGAAGCAAGAAACTTTCTTTGGATAATTGAATATAAACTGTGTTCAGTGGGCAGAAACAGTGTCAGAAAACACAATTTGAACTCCCTCCCTTTGCACCTTTAGCACTCATGGACTCCCCAACCTGATGGTCAAAGGAACATTTTTGCAATCCCAGAAGTCCCCTGATCCACTTCACAGCAGACCTCTGAGTTGGTCTTTAATCCTGACTCAGGATGTCCCACCCAACTTCTAATTCTTTTTTTTAAAAAAATACCTCCCAAACATCCTATGTAGGATGAAACTTTGGCATGCCCTCCAGGTCATTTTAGGTCTAGGGCAGTCCATCAGGATGATGTTTTAAAAAATCTGGGGTGGGAAATAATGTGGATCCTTAATCTCCAACAGTTTCCCATTTCCCAGTAACCATTAGGGAAATACAGAATTTTTCTATTAAAGAAAATAAAATCCTTATAATCATCCATATAGCCTTGATCCGTTAACTGTTCTTTTTTTAAAAAAAGACAAGTCACTACACATCAGTTGCCTAGCATCTTTTGCTTCCATTCTTTCCTTATTTCTTGTTCCCTATTTCCTCCTTTCTTCTACACTCAGGGTACAATCTGGGACTTACTTCCCAAGAATTGAGTCACATTAAACTCGGTGGATGTTACTTTTGAATAAATATGCACAGGATTGCACTGTGAGTCTTTTGTCTTTCTTATCTCTTACTATATCATTACTCATGTTAGTAGTCTACTGACCTCTTCCCCCTTCCTTTTCACTCCTGGGTGAGTTAGGATAAAGAAGGGTAGCAGGTGGATCATTAGGCTATCTCTACTATTCTTTGGCTACATTTTTCTTTATTAAGATCTTTATTGGTTGTTTCTTCTTTTTTAAAAGAAGAAATATATTCTGAATACAATTGGGTTAGCATTGTATCACTGCAAAAACCTTTCAGTGAAAATTGAATGGTTATATAGGGTTGCAAGACTGAAAACTAGAGATGCTCCCTGTATTTTTAATGGTTGAGTAGAAGAGGGAATTTCAGCAGGTGGTGCTTGTCACATATCACCAGATAACAAGGAACTTGTTGTTGTTGTTGTTGTTGTTGGTTACTGTTGTTGTGTGCCTACAAGTCATTTCTGTCTTACAGTGATGACCCCAAGGTGAACCAATCACAGAGTTTTCCTGGAAAGTCTTTTTGGGGAGGGGGGGTTGACATTGCCATCCCCTGGAGGTTGAGAGCGTGTGACTTGCCCAAGGTCACCCAGTGGATTTACATGGCTGAGGTGGGATTTGAATCCTAGTCTCCAGAGTCATAGTCCAATGTTCAAACCATTACACCATGGTGGCTTCCATAACAAGGAACATCAGCTGAAATTGCCTCCTTTACACAACCACTAAAGGTAAATGATCCCTTTTCAATTATTCCTCTGGCTGCCATGCCAGAGATGAAAAGGAAGAGGATAACCAGGATGATAGTTCCCCATGTTGAGCCACAGGTGGTTCATTGTCCCGTCATGGCACCAACATAACAACATGCTGGTCCCATCCCAGGCAACAGCTGCAGATCAGGGGGAGATGGCACAAACACTTGTCCTGCTTGAGCAATGTAAATTAAAGTGCCAGTGGAAAAAAGTCAGGCAACAACCTACTTTACTTTAAATACAGGGCTGAGCTAATGAAGCTAACTGGTCTGATTAAATGCTGGCTGTAAACTAGTTGACCTAGGAGATTCCATTGCTGCAGAAGGACAGCTCCCAAGCAACCTTGTCTGATATCTTTGGGTTCCTGATTTTTGTACACACTATTGGACTAATATTTATGATGATATCCCTCTCAGAATTGTATTATACTCAGGATGGCTTTCTCCCTTTGAACCTTGGACTACCTGGACCATGCTTCTGTTTGCCCCAGTATAAAACTTGGGACTAACCTGACTTTCCTGCCAGTCCTTGCATACTACAGGTGTGCTAACCTGGGCAGTTGTTGGTTTTAAACAGGACATGGACAACCCTAGTGAACTTCCTTAGGCAGTGGTTACCAAGCTTTGATCCTCTAGATGTTTTGGAAGCTCCAGATGGCTTGACCAACAGTCAGGAGTTTGGAGAGTTGAAATCCAGAACATCTGGAGGGCCAAAATTTGGGAACTCTTGGCTTAAGGTGAATTATTCAGATCATCACACATGTCACACGTGCATTTGGATCCAGATAGGGCAAAACAACAATATACCCACTCTGAAATGGAAGCACTGACTAAAACCAACAATACCACACTGTTTGCTCTCCAAGCCTTTTGTAGAAAGCTGCTTTCTTTCCTAGAGAACATAAAGCAGACTGAGCTTCAGATGCTGATTACAGCACCTCCCCTCTTCCCTAGCCAAGTTAGAGCCACAGTTTCTTCTGCCCATAAATCCTCTAACTCCGTAAATAGTCAAATCATGGCTCATCTCCATTGTTTAGATGCCTTTGACACTAATTGCTCTGTGGAGTGTGTCCACGACTGGCAACACCTTATTAAAAGTGAAATATATTATGCCGTCCACTTATTGCTACTTTATAAAGATAAAGTATCCCAGCTAGCGAGAAAAGCTAGCAAAGGAATTGTGAGCCTTTCAGCAGCCAGCAGACACTACAACTCACAGAGAGGAACATGCCAGGCATTAGGAGGACAAATGCTCTCTCTTCATTAAATTGGAAGGCACACTTTCCTCATAAGCCTGGGGGCTGAATGAAAATGGTGTTTTAAGGATCTCTTTTCTATACAATACTCCTCATTTTTGACTAAAGAAATATCAGCCACAGGTCATTGGAAATTATAAATTAGGCTGTAGTACTAAAAGGTCCAGGTCTTTAATTTCCTAAACTGAGTGCCCTTTGATTGTGTTGAACTTGGGGTTTTCAGACGTCATGGCCTGGTCCTGAGTCTCCAGTTTCCATGGGTCATCTCCAGGTAGGAGGTGAAGATCCAAATTCTCTAGTTTGGGTGGACACAATTTTGGACAAGAGGAAAGGGCTGTGTGCCAGTCTCAAGCTCAGCTAGGAGAACAGCACTTTGCTACAATTTGCAAAACTTACTGGTAATTCATTTGTTGCTGCAACTTGCAAAAACTTTCCAGGAGGGTCAATGGATTTACTTAATTAGCTACCTCCTTCCTTCCCAATTATTTCACCTTGGTATTGGAACAGCCCCTTTAGCTAAAGATTTCTATCTTGATTTCCTAACAGGAAAATGAGTGAGGGAGTTGTGGTGTGGTGTGGTATGTGTGTGAATGGCAAGTTGTGGGCAACTGTGATTGGCACTGAACACATAATTCTTACTGGCATTACTGCATCCATCTCTGGGTCTTTTGGCCAGGACTTGGGATGCCCCTGAACTGGCAACCTTAGGGTGCATCTAGACTGTAGAAATAATGCAGTTTGACACCACATTAACTGTCATGGCTCCATCCTACAGAATCCTAGGATTTGCAGTTTTATGAAGCACTAGCATTCTTTGGCAGAGAAGGCCAAAGACCTAGTAAAAATACAAAAAACAGGATTTCATAGGATGAAGCTACAGTGATGTCAAACTGCATTATGTCTACAGTGTAGATGAATCCCCAGTTAGATTGCAACTCCCATAAACCCCCATCTAATTACATTATGAGGCATCTTGAATAAAGCCTGAACCTACAGCTACTGCTGGAACATTTCTTCTTAGTACTACTCTTAATAAAACTCTCAAAATTCCTCTGATTCATTTCCTGAACAGGAATCTCCAAATTCATCTTGAAAGTTTTCATTTCAGGTGACATGTGGTAGTTAATATAGCTTCTTAGCTTTTTTACTCTCTTAAAAACAACTGCTGATAAAACAGATCCTAAATCTACAATTTAGACTTTCATATCCTAATGTGACTTTGATCTTTCTCTAGTTGAGATGCCAGACTTTTTAGTTGGCTACCTTTCTTATGTCAATGAAAAACTGTATAAAAACTGGATATAATAAATGTTGGCCCCATTTGATATCTCCTTCCTTCAACAGTAAAAAGCCTAATGAATCCAGCAAATCCTGATAAAACTGTGTCCAGATATTGGGGTGGAAGATGTTCTATAAGTATAGGATAATGGTAGTATACTGATAGGATTCATAAAGCTAGATAGAGGGATGAGCAAAGAGAGATAGATGAAATGCCATGAGGAGAAGAATGATCCATCTGACAGTTTTTCGTGCCCATCAAAGATTTCTTTGCTCTAAGGTTCTGACATCTGATTAATTATTTCAAGCTCACTCATTCAAAAGGTTCCATCCCTGACAGTCTTTGCCTTTTATCCTCACAATGTTTTATTGGTGAGCTAATTCCCTTCTTCTCCCTGATCAACAAATGTTGCCTACTCTGTCAGGTATAATGGTAATAATAAACCAAGTTCAACTTCTTATTGCCAAATGTAACAATTTGGAAATAGATCTTGAATCACTCCCCAAGTTAGGGTTTCTATATTCCATTTGCCCAAATCCAGATAGCCTAATTTGTAGGTTTAATACTATTTTAAAATATGCAAATATTTATATTATGTAAATTATGTATATTGATTGTTGTATACTTTTACCATGTTGTTCAGCCTCAGCACAATTTATATGCTAAACTTTAATCTGAGAGCGCTATTATAATCTACCAAAGTGCAAGAGCTGGCATAAGAAAATCCACTTTCCAATTGCTACTTGATCACAAAGTCTATAGGATGACCTTCACCCAGTCATTAGCTGTCAGTCAAATCTAATTTACAACATTTTTGTGGGGACAGAGAGAGAGAAGAGAACCACGTAAAGCACTGATGTACATTGCTGGTGCAATACAGATAATTATTATTAGTAGCAGCAATAGTAGTAATGACACTTTGTCAAGCACAGGAGTTCCCAGTGGTACCATGGATTACACTGCAGTAGGGAACAGTATGGATTCCTAATAAATACAAGTTAATAAATCTCCTGTGCATCTTTACTTAGTAGTAATAAACATTTAATTTTGTAGGATACGCAACTGAGTAAACAGTTCAAAGGGTTGTATCATATATCCAAGGCAAGTGTGGAGTTAGTCTCTTTTTTATAAACCAAAAAAAAAAAAACAACCCCAAAACATCTTTATATTATCCCTTCCTTCATTCTTTCCAGTTTTTTAAATGGACCAGCTAAAAGTCCAAAATAAGCATGAAGGAAAATACATAGAATCTGGATAAAATCTGGCCAACTGGGTAATATGGTAACTGTATCCCACCTTTGTAGTTACAATATGTTAATGGTTTCTCAAAAAGACACTGAAGTGATGTGTTTCTGTAATTCCTTTGTTAAAAAATAATAATCATTTAATCATTTTCATTTGTTGTAAAAGATCTTGAATCCTGTTCCAGAAGAAATGCAGGAAATTAATTAATTAATTAATTAATCCAAACAAATAATCCAATGACACCTGCACCCCTTCACAGGACTACGGTGCCAAAAAAAAAAAAAAATCCCAGGGCAGAGAATCAGGAAAGTTGCACATATGCTTCTGTGACACTTGTAATGTAGATATGCCTAAAGCAGAAAACAGGAAAAAAAACTTACTTGTGTCTCTTCCTATGTGAAATGAGGCCGTCTATTTTAGTTAAGTTGCTCAACATGACAAGACGCAAAAGGACCCAGAACAATATGTAATAGCAAAGCGGTGAACCTAATACTCCGTCTCTTTAGAAGAAAACCATTTAGTTTATTACCTGGACACCATTTGCATAGAGGAAGGGAGCCATCCTTTGGAGGCCTTTACAAGATCTTTGTTATGACAAAGCATATCTGAAAGCATGAAACATTTTCTCCCCTCCTTTCTCTCCTGTCAAATATTATAATCATCATCTTCCAGCCTGCTGAACAATCAAAGCCTGGCCTATATTCACTGGAGCTCCTTCCATACGCTGCATGCATAGCAACAAGTAAGGGAAACAAAAGGTAGATATAAATGGCAAAAAAGGGGGGGAAAAGACAGAAATGGCTGGCAGGTGGACAGAAGGAGAACATATCTGGAAAGTTGGGGATGGAGGGATACCAGCACCACTCTCTGGCTTCCCCAGGGTCTCAGTCTCAAATGCCCAGTGCAAAAAGCCCCTTTTATTTCATTCTGCAAAACACACATTGATGCTTGCACACAGTGAGAGATGTGTTCCAGCAATTTTCCTAGTAGAAATGTCATTGGTTCTCTTTTTGCCTGCTTTCTGTTGACACTGAGGCCACAAATAAAGCCAACCCTGGCTTTCTTGCTAGAGAAGAATGATTTTCTCCCTCTGCTAAGATAATTTGCTTCCAACAAACCATCTGGAGTTCCATCCATTATGGCTTGCTGTGTTTTATTTGGGTCTGCAATTTGTGGCTGCTACAGAGCATTGCAAATACAACAAATGATGGAGGAGGGAATGATTTGTGCTCTTGTTTATGGTCAAAAACCTTTGGAGAAAGTTTTTGGCAAACTCAAGTACCATGATCCATCAGTGATACCTGTATTGACCAACCAAAATGCACAATATACATATTGCAAGCTTTCAAAGCTCCATGGACTTCTTCTTCATCAGGCAAGATATTACAAACCAAACAGGAGAAAAACAATTGGAGATGTTAGTCAGATGCCTACATGTTGTTTCAGTCTTTAGTTAAGATGGTATATGATGGGGAGGAGGATATCTTTTGCAGGCAGGATCCTCCTCCTTCTGTCCATTTGGCTATAGGGAGATTTGCAAAGTCCAGGAAATTTAAAATCCATTTTCATCTCAACAGGGACCCCTCTTTTGAAATCCAATATGTGAGACAGAGGACAGAGAGGGAATAGTAAAAAAAAAAAAAAAAAAAAATGAAGGAAATGGGGGTGAGTGAAACCTTTCACTAAATTATCCAAGTGTATTGTGTGTGTGTGTGTTTTGTGAACAAAAAGGGAGAAGAGAAATAAAAAATATTGCAATAGGACTTATTACATGCCAAACCAAGTAATAGTAACATTTATAATTTTGTTTTGTTGTTGTTAACTGCCTTCGAGTCGATCTTGACCCATGGCAACCCTATGGATGAGACACCTCCAAGACACTCTGTCCTCCTCTGCTCTGCTTAATTCCTGCAACCCCATAACTCACTTTTTCAATGGCAAAACTCACTACCCAATATAAATTAGTCCAGAATAAAATCAATAGGGGAAAGTTACTGGAAAAAAAAAACCAATGCACTCTCCTAAATAAGATTTCATACACTTTCTTGCCATACAGACCTATCTGGGGAAGCCTACTTTTCATGCCTAAAAAAACCCTGACATTGTGAAAAATTCCTGGTGGTTCAAGGGCTTTCAGCTCCAAAACAAAACATCCCCTAAGTCAACAGGTCTTACTTTTTAACTGAATTTAACAAAAGAAGAGGAACCCACCCAAATAAAATAAAGTATTTTTATTTGCAAAAATTATGCAATGTTTTCTTTAGCAAAAAATATTTACTTGTAAACATAAATGTGGGATGTGCATTTGTATGTGAATGGAACAAGAGGAGGAAAGAATGTAAAGGAACTGAAAGTTGTTGAAATTTATTCAGGTTCCAATTCTGCAATTCATTTCAAAAAGTGTCCTAGTGAAGCCAGAATGGAAAAGAGATAGAATGCAGGACTAAAGAACAAGAAATGAACAGAAATGTTGGGAGTAGGAACGGCCCTTTTATCCTTAGTATCCAACTGAATGAACTATAAAAGTGAGCAACAGATGGATTTTCTTCTTCATATTGGTGAATCCATCACCCATGATTCGAAGATACAAAATATATATAGATATGGATAGAGATATGGATTGAATTAAGAGCCTTGGATAACTTTATTGAAACTTACAAGGATGTGTAACGAGTGAATCTTTCCAAAATGTAATGAACTCTGCCTCAAACTCTTTGTTTGTTCTTTATTAGTTTACATTGATTTTATTATATTCTCCACATTGCCCAGAGAATGTCAGGTTGGGTGTCTGCCAAGTATAGTACAATAAATAAACACATAAATAAAAACAGTGCAGGCTCCTTGGTACTTACTGTGAGAATGAGGAGAGCTCTATCTCATTGTTTACCTTCAAAACCACAAGATCAGCTTAGCATGAAACCACAGATCAGTCTGATAACCTGTCAATGTGCATTGCTTGGCCTGCACGCCAAAAAATGTGCTGAGCAGCTTTAGGCAAAATGCCACCATTTATCAGGGTAGCACCCTTCTCATGCTCTTTCTTGCCAGACTACTGTTAACTGGTGCTTCCCAAGAAAATAACTTGCCAGGTTTTTAAAATATACATTCAGGGTAGTCATATTGGTCATGAAGCAAAATAAATATCAAGATAATACTTCTGTTGTTGTTGTTGTTGTTGTTGTTGTGTACTTTCAAGTCATTTCTGACTTTTGGGGACATTAAGGTAAACCTATCATGGGGTTTTCCTGGCATTCAGAGGGGGTTTGCCATTGCCATCTTTTGAGACTGAAAGAGTGTGACTTACCCAAGGTTGCCCAATGGGTTTGCATGGTCAAGCTGGTATTTGAACCCTGGTCTGTAGAGTCATAGTCTAATGCTCAAACTACTACACATGCTGGATACCTCTATTAAGCCAACTAAAAGGTACAAAAAACATTACAGTAGCTGTTGAAGCTCACTGGGTTTTTGTTTTGTTTTTTATCAGGCAAAGATGTTTAAAATCATGCCAGAGAAGTGGTCGTCTCATTAGAGGCAGAAAATATACTGGGACTTACTCTCTGAGATTTTCCCCTCCAACAAAGGTAAACCAACCTACATTTGTCTATTGTTGGCAAGTTTTATCTATTGTAACAGCTAAACTTATCTGCAGATGTGACTGCACAGGGGCTTCTTGAGAGACTCACTGTAGTCTGCCTACAAAGTGGCTTACAACTTTGCACAAGACAGAGATGGCCTAGATCTCAATGGAAGTTACTTTGTTGCTTCCAGCAAAGACAGATTATTGTTTATTATTATTATTATTATTATTATTATTATTATTATTATTATTATTATTATTATTATTATTATTATTATTATTTCCTTGTTTCTACAGCCATCCCCTCATGAACAAGAAAGGGTGTGGTTGCTACATGCATTCACCTTTCCCCATGACCACTTTAAACACCAATTTGAGAAAATATTTCAAAGAAGAATACAGGTCTGGAACTTCAATACTGCCACTTTTCTTCTTTCATATGATTTGTAATGCCTTTGCCTCATGAAGAAACCAGTGAGTTTCAACAGCTAGCATAATTTTGCACCTTTTGATGGTCTAATAAAGGTTTCATTATGATATGTATTTTGGACTTTATTTTATTTGGGTGCTGTTAAGTGACCCCTTCTGGTCAAATCATCTTGATGTGCCCACCAACCTAGTTCTAGCTATTTTGAAAAGTTTCTGGCAGTGCCAGCAATGAAAATTGACAAGGGTGGACATCTGCCAAGGCTCATACATTTAAAGGGAGGGCAGTGCTAAGAACCCCAGTCTCATGCCAATGTAGATATTGCTGTCTGTATGTTGCCCCTTTCCTCTGGCCCAGAGACTGTGCAAGACTGTGACAAGGAAGAAGTTAGGAAAGCTCTCTGGTGTTGTCTCTTTGTCTGAGTCACCCTGCCAAGCTCATGTAAGGCTGGGGAAAATATACTTCACATATGCAAGCCAGGGATTTTGGAATGGCCTTGAAGGCATTTAGATAGCTATTTCTATTTGCATAGTAAGAACTGTTTCCACGTGACCAGATAGCAAGAGAAGTTTTACAAACATGGGGATTTTTTTTAGGACATGGGTTGAGGTCAGCAGCCCTTCAGATATTTTTGGACAGCAACTTCCATAAATCCTCATGCTGGCTAGACCTGTCAGGGGTTGTTGGCAAGAAGCATTTGGCAAGCCACAGTGTACTCTCATGTTTCATGCCATTCGTATACTACATATGACTCATGCAAATGCAAGCAAGTAGCTGGGATCATCACATATATTATTTGTTGGTCAGTAAGGTCTGCAGCAGGCCTAAATACTCTGAAAGCACCAGATTCTGATCTTGGAAGCTAAGCAAGTTTGGCTTTGGTTAGTCCTTAGATGGGAGACTGCCAACAAATACCATGTGCTATAGGACATATTTCAGAGAAAGAAACTTCCAAAACCCCCCACTGTGTATTCCTTGCCTAAGAAAACCCTATGAAATTCATGGGCCACCATAAGTCAGCAGGCTACTTGAAGGCACACACGTACACTGGATGTAGCTCAATTTGTAAGGCTGCAGAATATCACAGCTCTGAGTTGGTTTTCTCAACACCAAGAGTTTCCTAGGAATGTGCACTTTGCAGTCTATGACAGATGGAGGATTGATGCCTGTAGTAACTGATCCACTACTTTCCCCAGACTTTTAAGGGAGCATAGAAAATCTCTTTAAGTCCTTCTCACTCATCTTGAAATCACACTAAAGTGGAACAAATGTGCTCTGGGTACTTATTTATGGGCTTTAACTTCATCAGCAACAACTTCCTGTCACTCTGGCGGCCAACAATAGATAAGAGATGAACGCTCAGATTTGTGTGGACTGGGATTAATATAATTCTGCCATATTAATTGACTATCAGGGAGGGCATAGCTGAAAAGGCTGAACACAATGTGAAAGCTATGCTGGTTCTGCAAAAAAAGAGCCAAAATGATTTAGCAACATTCACTGTAACAGAAAGAGAGCTCTGCTGAATGTCCCCCCTCCCCAAGAAACAAACCTTTCCAGTTAATAGCACATTGCTCTCTGACCCAGAATGAAGACACAAGATGCCATTATGGGGTGAACCAGAACCACAACTTTATCAAGTACAGTGGCTGTTCTGTCACTTATTTAGCTATTTACTGTCAGCTTGCCATACAAAGCTCAGTGTTAATAACCCATTTACTAGAATGGGAGCTAGCTTTCACTTTAGGTTCCTAATTGGATCTCAGCAAAAAGGATCAAGTGATGAGGAAAATCCTTTTTCCTAGACCCTGGGAAAACAAACAATACTAACTAACAACCAATCAAAACAGATAAATATTCTGAGAAATACTCTAGCATATTACAAGGCAATTTTCTGTATTTAAAAAAAAAAAATCAGTGTGTGGAAGCAGTCTGTTACATGTCACTTCTAATTATTATTCTTTTTTTAATTTTTGTGATAGCATATGCATAAGTTAAAATATAATTGTAACACACTGAGGATGTGTTGGTTACTTTCATGGTATAACTGTTTTAGGCCACTTTCAGACTAAAATGGTCAGAAAGGGGGGATGCAGACGAGGGCGTCCAAGACGCCCTGGTCCGCAGCGCCGCGGGGCCAAGGCAGCCTCACCGCGGCACTTCCCCAGCGAATCTAAAAGGAGCGCCAAATTGGTGCTCCTTTTAGATTTAAGGGAAAGTGCGCCCCAAACGCGGTGGCCGCACTTTCCCTGACTCAAACGGCGCAGCGCATGTGGGCACTGCGCCGTGAGGTCATCCCCAGTGCGCCGGCCGTGCGGACGGCCGGCGCTTCTGGGGGCGACCTCGGGGAGAGGAAGGGGCGCCGCTCGTGCGGCTGCCCCTCCTCTTCCCTGCCCGGAAGACGGCTCAATTAGCCGTCTGCTGAGGCAGAAAGTCTCAGATTTTGTACCTGTCCTTTCTAATTTTATTTTGAGAGATCCATGCATGTTTTATTTATCCCAGAATATTTCTTTTCAACTCCTGGGACAATCAGAAACTTTTTATACCAGGCCCCCATGTTGGTTTATTTTAACCCGGTATAAAATTGGAAAGAACAGGAACAGAAGCTGGGACTTTCCTATCAGTCTGGATGGGTTCTTAGTTCATTTTTATCTTTACATGGTATCTGTGGCTGCACTGCTTAAGTGTGTTTAGTATTACAACCCAGCAGCTTGTAGCATTGGTAATGTTTTCAAATAGCCAAAATGGCTATTTCAGTTATCTGTGAAAAACAAGAAATCAAAGACTTAATTAAATATATAAATATAGGTTGAGTATCACTTATCTGAGATGTTTGGGACGAGAAGTGTTTTGAATTTTGGATTTTTTTTATTTTGTATTTTGCATTATATACATAATGAAATATCTTAAAGATGAAACACATGTCTAAACATGATATTAATTAATGTTCCATATGCATATTATACACAAAGACTGAATGTAATTTTATGCAATATTTTTAATAATTTTGACCATAAAACAAAGTTTGTATACCTGAACCAGAAAGCAAAGGCCATCCCTGAAAAATGGTTTGGATCTTGGAGTATTTCAGATTTCTGTTTTTCCGATATTGGATACTCATCCTGTATAATGCCAACTAGCTATTGGGGGAGTGCTTGGTATAACTGGCACTAATTTTAAAAAAATAATGATCCAGGCTCTTATTTCTATATTTCAAGGATATGAGAAAGAGAGAAAGGCCTCACTAATAAATTACTATTAGTGGGATTTCGTATCATTCCATGTCAGGTTAAACACACAATTTTGGAAGGAGACGGTTCACCCATTAGGCACTCTGAGAGTCAATAACATCCAGGGATACCTCAAATGCTGTATATGCATCTGTCAAACCAAGTGACTTTATTAAATGGAGTGCAACTTAGCAATAAGCCCTCTCATTGCTAGACAGTAAGGTATGAATAAGGAAATCTGTGTCGTCTGCTTGTGAATGTTGACAGGTGAGAAAGAGTGGCATGAGTCTATGTCATTATAAGGAGACTTTATTTACTTTGCTCTGCTGAAGCCATTGGATTGCGAGCCTTCCAACCAAACTTGGCTGACTTTCACAACCCTACTGAAAGCAAGGTGGAAGAGAACAAAATGCCCACAAAGACCTGACTTTTGATCTCAGATCCCCATGCATAGCATTCTTTTCTGTGAGCCCTGATCAAAGTGGTTTGCTGTGAGTCACTCTGCCCAGGGCTCTAACTGGTGTCATGGTAAATGACCCTGATTAAGCTATGAACACAGCTGGGGGAGCCAAAGGCAGTGCAAACTTGCATAATCTCCATACGCCAGCTTCTGCAAACTGAAAGGCACTGAGCATCGCTATGGAGCTCTGACACCTTCAGTTGGCAATAGACCCAGAGTTGGCAGGAAGAGGGAACTCAACCATACAATGGAACGTACTCCAGTTCCTTCTGGTTAGTTTGCCCTTAAAATGCCCCCAGCCCAAGGCAGCTGCAGGGAGCTGGCAAGTTTACTGCCTTCACAAAGGAAGGAATCATAGAATCATAGAGTTGGAAGAGACCTCAAGGGCCACCAAGTCCAACCCCATTATGCCATGCAGAAAAAACATGATCAAAGCACCCCTGACAGATGACCATCCAGTCTGTTTTAAAACTTCCAAAGAAGGAGGCTCCATTAGATGTACTTCCTCAGAGGGCAGAGAGAAACAAACTAGGTGCAGCTTGGCAACCAACAAATCTGCATAAACATGTACTTGTGGGGGTGGAAGAGAAGTCAAGAGATGAGAAAGTGGTGACAAGCAAAGAACCCAGGGGATCTGCCCTACTCAGAAGAATATTCTTAAAAAAAAAAAAAAAAAACAGGAGACAGAAATCAAAGTTGAAGATTAGCCTAAACACTTTGCATCTTCAAAGGATCACACAAACAACTAATTAATCCCGGTGAGGCAGGTGAGTATTGTAGCAAATCCATGGGCTACGGTTGACACTACACCAACTATGAATGCCAGCACAGTGACAGCTGGGAGCATTCTCTTCTTTAGTGCTCGCAGGACCCCAGATAGTTGAGATGAAGCAGAAATCCTCTTGAAAAGCAAAAAATTCTAATAGGATATGAATCTAGTTTTGACTTGCAAAGTGCTAAACCACCAGAGTTCCCCTTCTTGTGTACTTTGCAGTGTCCCCCTTCTCTTCATAAGTACCATACACAGCTTTCAAATCACCTAAAGACCAATTTTATTGAGCCAACAGGACTATCTCCCTCTGTGACATCACTTCTGGTCTCAAAGTGGAGAAGATGCTCATTGGCACGGACACATACAAAATGTAGAAAATGTCTAAATCAGATTAAAGTGCAAAGGGTAGGAAGACCAGCATTTATATTGTAAAATAAGTTTGCTAGGAGACTAGGCAGAATGACTTTTCCAGCAATCCTGTTTCATGCAAACTGTTTTTCGTATGAGCAAGGCGTTCTGTGTGTACAGAAATCTAAGCTCTACTTTTCCCCTAGGAATCTAAGTTCTTCTCTTCCCCTTGAGTCTAAAGTGGTACTAGTCAAGTAAAAGTTTCACTACTTGATTCTCCTGGATATTCTAAATGTCACTGGAGAGTATACTTCTGATTATATTAATATACACATAATATGTACTAGAATTTACCACTCTGGGATTGGCCAGAGCTTGTAAAGTTTCTGTATGGGACTACAGCTGTCAGATAATGGGATACTGTAGTCCCAAAAAGTAATTTTTCCAAGCTCTAGTTTTATGTATAGATATGTGATACTGATAGCAAAAAGGAAATTATATAGAAATGAACAATAATCACACAAATGAGATGGACCATACAAAAGACTAATACAATACTGGAGGCCATTACTAAGATTCAGTGATGTAGACTTGAATCATTTGACTCAAAACTCAAGTCAGACTCAAGTTGCTCCCCAACCCAAATGAAGATGCTAGCCACAGATGCTGGCGAAACGTCAGAAAGAAACTCTTCTAGAACATGGCCACACAGCCACAAAAAAACCAAAATGAAATAATCACATACTTTTGCACACACCACTTTTATACATAGGCACTGCCCCAAAACTTGGTGCTGCTGTTCTACATGAACAATCTGGATCCCTCCTTTCCATCTCCCACATCAGAAAGATCTATCAGAAACACATGCACACTACCACCTCTTCTTTTTTTTTTCTGTTAAAATTGGTTCCCAGACTGGAGACTCAACTTGAAACTCGACTTGAAAGTATCTTGCAAGAACTTGAGACTCAACTTGAGACATGAAGGTAGGGACTTGAGACTTGGAGAAAAAGACTTGAATACATCACTGCTAAGAGCACTTAAAATTCTACTCAGTCTCCCAAAAGAGACGCAACTTCAAACCTGAAGCTAGGATGCCATATCAAAGAAGGCTGCAGCACATGCAAAGAAATGCAGATCAACCCAGATGTCATTACAAATCTACTGATGTAATCGACTCACAACTTTTCTTTTATTTGAATATAGGCTCAAAAAGAAAGAGAAAAATACAGTCCTGCAAATATGCCATTGTAACCACTACAAATACAGATTTGGCCCAGGAGATGGAGAAGCCCTAAGGAAGGGACTGTACTTGCTGGCTGAGTTCAGAAAAAGAGGGAAAGCTGGAGATGGAGAGGAGCTACAGTTATCCATGCAAAGGAGTAGGCTTTTTCACTTTAATTAAGGCAGTGGCATTTTCAGTTGTGTGCTTAACAGAGAACAAAGTGGGTTAGTTCTTTGAGGTGGAATTTATATATTGCATTTTCTTCTACTTTGCATTGTTTTATTTAGGGCTTTAAGATTGCATCCAAAAATGTTGCAGTGAAGCAGGACAGCAGAAAAGTCCTGCAATCAAGTCCTGCACTGGCACTTCATTGGAAGAACTTTTGGGGCAGTGCCTATGTATAAAATTTAACATAGGATTTGTTGTCTTGTTAAAAATATATATGTTAGAACTTAAATTGTGATTGTGCTTGTAATATTTAATTACACTTGGCCCTAAAGAACCCAGAAAGAAGTATACCATCTTCACACTATTATGGCCTTTCAGATTTATAGAGTTATCTCTGGAGATTATTGTAGTGCTAATAAAACTGGCTTACCTGAGCCAGCTTAAAATTTTAAATGGGCAGCATCCTAATGTTATCAGAAGGATTTAGCGACCGAAGTCACCACCCGGGTCCAGCCCAGGTCCATCACCACTCCCAGAGCTGATCCAGCAGACATTTCCTTAAGCCAGAAAA
>CM034702.1:23958295-23972835 GCA_020142125.1 Phrynosoma platyrhinos
AGATATGTCTGAATAGTATATGTTAATAAAATATAAAAATTAAAAAAATCCTCTAAAAAAAAAATAAAAAAAATAAACCAGCGTTCCCCAACCAGTCCTGTTGGTATAATACAGCTTCAATTTGCCCAGCAGCAGGGTTTCTGGTTGAGGAGATGGGTGTGTACTGTAGCAAACTTACAGAACACTGAAGGGCTGTCAGCAAGTGCCAAAAGGCCTGTGTTTCCACTGGCCTTGTGTTGTCCTCTTTGGATGATGGAGACCAAAATCCTGGGACAAGCATTGGGCCAGATCCTGGCAGACTGGGTGCAGATCCAGTGGATCCAGCTCAGTCTCTGGGCAAACAACACTTAAAGTGGGTCAGTTTCCTGGTAACTCTGCAGCAAACCTCAGGTGTTTAGATGCTCCACATGCTCTTTACCTTTCCCCTGTATCTCCTCCAGTGAGCAAACCCCCAGTGCCACACCTGATGTGGAAACATGGTGCTTGGCTGCACCCATGTGCTTAGGAACCCTGCTTTTGAGTCAGGTGTGGTGGCGGGGGTCTGCTCACTAGCAGAGACACAACTGGAAGGGAAAAAACAAGCACCAGTAGCAGGTCCCCAGGCTGGCACAGGGACAAACATGTAAACATCCACCTGTCCCTGTGCCAGCTCAGGGTCCGATATGGAAATGGGGCACCTGGGGCACCCATGTATCTAGGAAAGCATGGGCCATCTGCTCAGCACCTGAGTTGGAGAAGAATTCTCTAAGCTTCCTAGAAGTCACATCCCTCTTATCTAGAGCTTCTTCCTTATAACTTCAGAAAACCAGGGAGGAATTAGCTGCAGATGAAAAATATAGGATAAAAATACAGGCATTACCAAAAAAAAATTGTTTAGATTGATCTGAGAGAGCTGGTGGGTGGATGATGAACTTTACTGGTATGCATCCATTCTTTGTTACCTTCATCTCACTTCTCCTTACCTTTCAATCAACATTCATATTATAACCTACTTAAAACAGATCCCTGACTTCTGTTTTAACTGTCGAGATTACTTTTTACATTATTATATGCATCAATGATATGCTGGTGGCAGAAACATTCTATTATTATGCAGCTGTAAGGAGATAACAGGTACACTGCAGATAGGTGATTATGCAACAAACATCTCCAGATGACTCATAAAAGTAAACCACACCAAATACAGCAAAGGAAGGCATTAAAAATGATGTGCATTACTAACCAGTCTGGTTGGAGGAAAATTCTAACATAAACTAAGAAATACCAGAATATAAGCAAAAAACAACTGCCATGGGGACCACTTACAGCAAAGCATGACTCAGAGGACCAGTTATAGGGGACCTGTGGGACCAGTTATATCAAAGCATGACAAATGAAGCAGCCCTACCCTTTCACCACCTTAAATACATAGATGGCAAAATGAAGGGGGGCATTTCCCTTGTTTCTGGTAGCAGGAAGACAATTTGTGGTCATCCTGGAAATATTGTTCCCAACTGTGTTACACTATGTTGTTCTTGACAGGTTTCATCAGAGGGGGGTTTGCTATTGCTAGCCTGAGGCTGACAGAGTGTTCCTTGCATTTTCCCTTCAGAAGTCACACCCCTGAAAGTCTTCTCTCTCCCCCCAGGTGGAAGGTGGAAGTCCCATCTCCTGGTAGTCCTGCTCCCCACCCCCAGCACTGGATGACAACTGGTGCAAGAATGCCACTGAATTTGGGCACTTCGTCTCTAAAAGGTTCTCCATCACTGTTCTAGCATAAGCGTCCTAACCTCCTCTTCCATCCCACCTCCTGTTTCACTTCACATGTTTTAAAAAATGGCATCTTCCTCCCCACCACCAGCCTCCTTTCCCAAATCCTTTCTCCCTTCTCTGATCTCCTTCTAGCATAAGTATCCCGTTCCTTCCTTACCTCCCTTTCACTCTCAGCCAAGCCCAAGATGCTTGGAGATGCATATCAGTAAGATATGATACTTATTGTACTGTTGAATTAGAAGCATGCCTAACATTCTGACAGCAGGAAATCTGTCATTTTGGGAACATCCGTGGGGAATTTCCAGCTTGCATACACGCATTTATGAAATTTGTTGCATTGATTAAGTCCAGAGATAATGAAATATCCATTCAGTAGATACAGAACATTTCATCTCTGGGGCAATGAGAAATTAAATCCTTGGACATCCCTAATCTCAAGATTTAACATCTTTGTTAATTTCCTTGAGACAACTGCATGATTTCAATTTTATTCAAAACAAAGCTCATACATGATTATGTTCCAACATACTTGCTTTTTATCACTAGATGACTAACATCTTGAGACTTTTTTGTGTGAATAATCTTGCACACATCACACATCATAGATGAAACTTCCCAATGCAATGTGTATAAATGAAATACAGGTAGATCTTTATATTTACCACCCAATGGTGAAGCACTTGCATTGCATGCCGGAAGTCTCAATTTCTTGACACTCTAGCTCAGGGGTAGGCAACCTTTCCTCTTTAAGGGCCGAGGGACTTCAGCTCCCAGAAGCCTCAGCCATGTTAGCCAATAGTCCCATGTTGGCCAATAGTTCCTGGGATTCTGGGAGCTGAAGTCCCTCGGCCCTTAAAGGGGAAAGGTTGCCTACCCCTGCTCTAGCTGGAAGAATCTCTGTGAACAGGACTACTAAATACCCCCAAGTAGAATCTTGGAAAAATTATATTCATCAAAAATGAGATGCTCAGCTTGGTAGACCAACAGTCTATCTTAGTATATAGCAACTTATTAATTTCACCAAAAAATTACATCCATGTGTACATGGGTCCCAGGGCCAGAACCTCTCTACTCCTGATCAAGGAAGTATTCCAGAGATGCACATCTACAAACTTTTTATATCTATATAAAACTTTGGATTCTGAGTGGCATTTCTTTGTATCACAGCTACCTTCCTTTCCATGCACCCTATATAGGTGCAGCAGAAAGCAAAACAGAGAAACCTATGAATTTTTTTAAAAAATTGAGGTCATATCTAACTCCTGTTGTTGTTGTCTGCCTTCAAGTTGTTTGCAACTTATGCTGGCCCTAAGGCCATAAGAAAAACCCTATCATGTTTTTTTTTTTTCTTGGCAGGTTTCTTCAGAGGAGGTTTGCCACTGCCATCCTCTGAGGCTGAAAGAGTATGACTTGCCGAACGTCATCCAGTAGGTTTCCATGACTGAGCTGGAATTTGAACCATGGTCTCCAGAGTTTTAGTCCAACCCTCAAATCGATACACCATGCTGGATCTCACTCTTACTGCCACTGATATGCTGCTCAATGGAAGTACCAGGGCTTCACCAAAATGGATGATGTGACTTCCTTCTCTGACAGCACAAAGCAATAGTGGAGGCTACTTTCCGAGCCAGTACAGCATAGCCTTTGAACAAGCTGTGGAATGTCAATCATAAAACTTTCCCACTCTTCTCAGTGACAGTTTACATTTATTTCCAACAAGATAATAATAAGCATCTTTGAAATATGCTGGACCACCATCTCTTTCATGCTGCAACTGCAAATACCAGCTTTTTTTTATTTGGCTGAGGAACTCCTACACAATTATGAATTTCACTCCCACCCATCACCAGAACCACCAGGGAGTTTCTCTCTGTATATATGTGGAGTGCCCCCCCTTTTTTTTTTTTTTACATCAAACATACGTTATTCTCACAAACTAGAATTTCTAATAGACCACTGCATAGATGTCTACCATTATGACTGGCACACTGGGAGAGGATGATGGGAGCTGTCTTGCACAACTTGAGGAAGCTAGATTTTGGAAGTGTGACTTAAAGGAAGATACATGCATGAGACAATGTGCCTGCTTCATATATAGACTTGATTCTTATCACTTTTGGAAGGATAAGATGAGAGGTGATAGACTGAGAAGAACAGGAGTGGAGTAAGAAGTTCTATGGGCTGGAAAGGGGATTAAAACTTTGCTGGTTCTTTTGGAAGAACAAGAAATAGAGAGGTGATGGATTGGGAAGAACAAGAGTGGGGTGAGAGGTCAATCGGGTGGAAAGCAGTTTAAAACTTGGCTGGCTCTTTTGGAAGAATGAGAGATTGAGAGAAGGTGGATTGGGAAGAAAAAGAGTGGTGCAAGGAGATTGGTGGGCTGGGAAATGGTTCAAAAGTCTGAATCTCATTTGGGAGGATAAGAGATTGAGAGGAGGAAGAGGGAGGAGAAAGCTCAAACTAGCTAAGCAGTAACTACAAATCTGCAAATAGTCAAAACCACAAATGTCAAGCTCACAAATGTGCAGGGACAACTGTGATTATTACACTGTAATGTCAATAAGCATAGTATATATGAACCTGCTTTATACTGAGTCAAGAAGATGGCCCATTTACTGCAACATTTCCCACTCTGGCTATCAGAAGTGCTCCATTTTCTCAAAGCAAGGTTGTTGTTTTTAAGTCCCGAGACATGTTAACCTCTCCAAGCAGGGTCCCTCCACTAGATATAAACTTAATATTAAAGGGGCTGCCACAAGACTTGGAGCCCAGAGGATGCTCCAGTGTGGAGGAAGTCACCTGACTCTATAAGAAGTTTGTATAGGCTCAGCATGGGAATGCTTAGCCCATAACCCAGAAGAACCTGCTAACGATAGAAATCTGCATAAGCCCCTCAGCAATTGCAACAATTGTGCATACAATATCTGAGTTTTGCAAATAAAAAAAGTTCAATAATATCTCCCTTTAGGAGAGATATGCCTTTGTTATTGAACATCTGCATGGATGGCTGGACAATTCTCAACTTCCTTGCTTGTTCTATCACCTGGAAAATCCATTCAAGTCCTGAAATTGCCCTGGGATGGATTTTGCCCTATGTATGTGCACTTGGGTAGTTCCAATTTGGCTGAGGTCAGACAGGCACCCTGCCAGTATCTCCCCAGTATCTCAGGATTGCTGAATCCACAGGCAGCTGCTGAGCCATTTCATTTCACAGAATCCTCAAGTGGAACCTTCACTTCTGGAATTGGTGCCATACTACCTTTTGCAATCCTGAAAATCACTATCTGTTAACAACTTTTCAGTCATTAGCTCTTGTATTTGTGTGTGGTTTTGTGTGAAAGTTGATTTCCCCTTTTGCTGTTATAAATAAAACTACATTTGGACCTTGCATGCTGGAGTTCAATTTTTCAGAACCATTATACACAGTTCTGACCCCAGCTTTAGATACCCAAAGCCCTCTCACGGTTGTCTTTTGGGCTAATTGAATTCTACCTTTGAATATTGACTGTCTCAAGACCCTTGCATTTTGGGTAAGAGAATATGGGACCTTGTCAGTAACAGTATATGCACCATACAATGCAAAATCTGTATAACAAGCATCCTCTGTGAAAATACCCTTTGATTACCACACATTCCTTATTATCCTGCTGCTCCTTAACTCTTTTAACTCCAGCCCATTGACTTCCACATTACCAGAGATGTTCTGTCTGGAAATCCAAGTCATTTTCTTCCCCAAAAGATTCCCAACAAGAAGGAAATTAGCTTCATTTTTTTTCCAAGATGGAAAAAAACCCTGCAAAGAGTAGCATGCTTCTTGTGTGGCCAGACAGTTTAGGACTTCGTTACTACATTAACCTTTCAGGTCTTTAGAGTCTGCAGAAGTAAATTGGCAGGTAAGAAAATGCAAGTCCCTGTTGGGAAAAGGGGAACTAAAAGCGCCATCCAAACAGAAAAAGGAAGATAATTACTAACTGAAGAGTGAGGAGGTGGGACCACAATGAAGCCATTAAGGCTAATAATAACTCTGCAGTCATGTTTTCTATATGAGCCATCCAGCTTACTTTCACACTTCTCACACCTCTTAAAAGCCGGCTTCCTTCATACTTCATTTGCCACAACCAAAATTCCAAGTATGAAGGAAAGGAGGAAAGAAGAAGAAGCCAGACTCTGGAAAGATGGATCTGTGAGCATCCAGGGGGGATTCTACATACAATTGGAATACATGTAGCATATCCTTCTGAGGAATATGTTGAACTACAACTTCCATCATCCCCAGCAAGCAAGGCCTTTACTTGAGGTGTAGTCCAACACATCTGGAAGCCTCCTGATTGGGGGAGAATAATTTGGAGACAAGCTCCTAGGATGATCAACACTCCATCCCTAGAATTATTTAGAGATTCTGAATTTCCATTCATCTAGTGATAAAGAGCCAAACAGCAGTATTCAGATTCACAAGTTTACATTTACAAGCTAAGAGCACAACATGCATATTTCATTTGAAATATTATTTTATAAACAGTAAAATATCTTTTCCTACTTATTAATGCAGTAATGCTTATATACCACCTTATAAAGTAGGGTGACAAGGTGTTACAACCCCTATACAGCAGATAGGAAGACTGAGGCCAGGGGTAGGCAACCTGTTTGAGCCGTGGGCCAGGTTGCTGTCCATCAGACAATTGGGGGGCTGAAGCACCAAAAATAAATAAATACATATATAAATAAATAAATATTTTTTTAAAAAAATTAAAAATTAAAAAAATATGCATGCACACTCTCTCAGCTCCAGAAAGGCAATGGCAAAACCCCTGTGGAGATTTTGCCAAGAAAACCCCAAGAACAAGTAATAACAACAATAATCAATATCATTATGGTGGGCGGCGGCGGCGGCGGCAGGACCGGCCTGGAGCCGGTCCAAAGGCCTTGAGGGGCCACATCTGGCCCCCAGGCTTTAGGTTGCCTACCCCTGACTGAGGCATTGCCGCTCACTTTCCTAAGGCTAACTAGTCAGCTTCTAGTTTATGGCTCATAAACTCAGTAAGAGTGTGACACAGCAGTCAAAAAACCAATGCAATTCTAGGCTGCATCAGTGAGAATATAGGGTCCCAGTTGAGGTAAGTATTAGTGTCACTTTATCCTGCTTTAGTCAAATCTCACCTAGAATACTGTGTCAAATTCTGGGCACCAGAATTCAAGAAGGTCTGGAGATCAAGCCTTATAGGGAATGACTTTGGGATATGGGTATGTTTAACTTGGAGAAGAGAAGATTGAGAGGTGACATGATGGCTTATTTTAAATATCTGATGGGATGTCACACAGAAAATGGAGACAGCTAGTCTTCTGCTGCACTAGAGACTAGAATGTAAACCAATACATTCAAATTACAAGAAAAGAGGTTCCACCGAAACATTAGGAAGAACTTTATTTTATTTTACTGTAAGAGCTATTTGTCAGTGGAATAGATTGCCTCAGAGGTTGATGGACTCTTCATATTTGGAGGTCTTTAAACAGAGGTTGGATAGGCATCTTTCAGGTGTGCTTTAATTGTGCATGACAGTTAGACTAGATAGCCCTTGTGGTACTTTCCAATCTGAGAATTTGTGATTATAGGAGGGCACCATTTAGGTGCAATTAGACCATGATGGCCTTACTTCCACCATTTACATCCCATTGTGCCATGATGCTAAACCCTCCCACTGACCTGGCTCCTTCTGGGGTAAGTCTCTCAGTTACTATGTGACATGGTGCTAGAAGCAGGCTGAATTCCAGTGCTTGTTGCATCTAGGTAACAGAGAAATGTTCCTCCCTCCCAAATGGGCTAGTCATCCCATCCTTCCAACCTCTAATGAAAGCTGTAAGGAACACAGATAGTAAATCCACACAATCTTAACAGTGCCTCACATCCACTCTCCCCCCAGCACAATGAAAATTGTTGTCAGGCTTGCACTGTAAAGTCCATATGAGAGATTAGATAGATAGCTTAGATAGAGAGATAGTATGGCATACATGCTTCTGAATGCATTAATCTCAGAATGGCAAACACATTATACTTTGTCCCCCCAAAATCAGTATAGAAGACTATTCAAGCCACTGGATTAGGCACTGCAAGATTAGGACTCTCAGACAGGTCTTTAAGAGTAATGAAAGAAGACACAACTCCTTTCCCCCAATAAAACCCTTTCGTTCCCAATCATTCCCCCCTCCTCCACATGCACCATCCCATTTTAAATTGGGACAGATGTTCAGTTACGTATTCAGCTACCCACAGTGAGTGCCTGTCTGTAGACTCAGAGCCAATTTCAACTGAGCTACAATAAACCTATTCAGACTAGGATGTGTAGCAAGAGACACTGAGCAATCCTAAAGTCCCCAACAATTGCTGTGATATCAGGCAACTGTGATGCCTTACAGATACAAGAAAACTCAAAACACCTGGTCTGGGTTTCTGTCTGTTCAACATCTTTAGCTGATGGCCAAACAGGTAGCAATTGTAGCTTGCTTATTTATTTGTTTATTTATTTATTTATTTATTTATTTATTTATTTATTTATTTATTATTTGGGCAGATATTATCGTTTTGTAAATGGGGAAGTGGGTTGGGAATGAAGATGAATATCACTCCAGTTACTATCACCGTGTAAAAGTGCCTTGCTTTGCCAGTACAGAATAAGAGAAGGAAAACTGCTTTTTCTTTTTCTGTAATGTAGTGAAATGAGGTAAGAAAAACAGTTAAGATGCTGAACTTGGGTGGGAAAGCCTTCCCCTCCACTCCCATTTTTTAGGATGGAGAGATGTCCAAAGAAGATGAAGGAGGAGAGAAAAGAAATGTGGAGATTAAAAGACTTCTCACAAACCTCCCTTTGTGTATACACACACACACACACACACACACACATACACGTACACACATTCAAATGTGCATCATGAATACAGACTCTACTGAAAGTACTGTCTCCTCTCTTATTCTGTGTGAAAGCAGCTACTGTCCGAAGCCGGCACACGTTCCCTCTGGGAGAAACAGAGGCACCTCTGCAGGTTGAAGCACCAGCTCTGATACTGACAAAACCCCCACCTCCCAAATCTGAGAGAGCTCTGCTGCAACCCAAACTAGCTGTAATTAAAAAAAGCAATTACAATCCACACATCTGGGCAAAAGCATCAGGTCTGCATCCCTGGCATGCACAATGTTTTCCATCCTCCTCCCTTCCTCACCCCACCTCCAAGCATCTCCCCTCTGGTGCATCTTTCCCATTCCCTGGAGAGAGAAACATGGGGAAATAGGATGCACTGCTCCCCCATTTGTGTGACATACCTGGGATGAAGAACAGGGCAGTTGTGGCTGTGAAGATGATCCAGCAGGCAGGATGATACATCTTGGGAAGCTGCAGTGGTCTGAAGCTGCTCGGCTTGCTGCTTTCCTTCGTGCTGAATTCTGAGTAGGTTTAAATCCAATGTTTGCAGAGGGAGGGAGAGTGAGTTCGTGAGCTACAGAGAGAGAGAGAGAGAGAGAGATGGGGACAGGCAGGCAGTTGTCTGATTTTCTCCCCCTCTCTTTTCTACCCTGCACATAACACACTAGCAGGAGAAGCCCTAGTACCAACACCACCAGTCTGTACAGGGGGAAAGAGAGCAGACCTCCTACCAGGCATTCATTGGTTCTAGTCTCCTGAGTGACACATTCTGGCACTTTCAAGGCTTTTGACACTATAGGGAGTTAGATGCTGCCAAGTGCCAACTGCTCCCTGGATGGCACTTGCTGTGTGCCCTTCTTGCTTCCCTTCCTTCCTAGTCTACCCAATGCAGGGCCTCAGTGGCACTATCCCTGGGGAGAGTGACTAGGGAATACCAAAGTTTGGGCATTTGGTGCCAATCAGCAACCCTGTAATAAAGCAGGGGAAAGGTGGCAGCTTTCCAGGCAAATGACAACACACACAGAGTCACCCATTGTCAGTGGCATGCACCGGATGCCTGCTTTTTGGCTCCCATGGCTCCTAGTGTACTCAGGGACACAGGCTTGGGGATGCTCCTTCTAGTTAGATGTCATGGGGGAATGCAACTTGTTGAAGGTGTTGAAGAGCTGCCAGGCACATTAAGATTCAGACAGCATGCCAGTTGCCTGCTATTTGAGCGGCTTTCCATCTTGACACCAATGATACAGTCAAGTCTACATCTGAGCGGAATGCTTTGAAACTGGGAGTGAAGAGATCCCACTGGGAAGAAAAAAGAAGTGCAGGGGACTGTAACCAGTAGTGAACATGTGCAATGGCTAATTGGATGGATAAAAAAATGCACACACCCAGCAGAAATGCAAAGGCTAGAGGAAAAAGTATTCCATGAACTGTCACTGCATTACCTTTGCTTCTCTTACATTTTCTATAGGAAGAAGCCCAGGTTAGCAGGCATATTTAGCTGGACATTGGACTGTATGCTGAAGACTCCCTATCAGCAGATCTCTACTCAGCCTGCTGAGCCAGCCACTTTCCTGTTCACCATTACAGGATGTTAAACTCCAGAACAATTTGCTGTGTGTGATTTATCTCCTGCCAAGATAAGACTCTGTGCATCCCAGAAGAAACTAGAGATTGAGACAGGCAAGGGAAGGAAGTGGACTGAGCATGACTTAATTGCAATAATCCATGTGTACCCTTAAATTGAAGGACTTTTAGGTCCCAGTGAATGTGAGAAATTCAAGCACAAGCTTAACATACTCAGTGGGATCAGTTGGACTGGAAACTACATCCATTAGCTGGATGGCATCTATGCATAATAAAAGAAATTGAACCCATGATGAACTATTTTCCAGTATAAATACAAAATGACACAAAGGTACTGAAGGTGGTGCTTAGTTTATTTGGCTGCATCCTCATGCAAAATAATCCAGTTGGACACCACTTTAACTGCTATGGCTCAATGCTATGGAATTCTGAGATTTTTAGTTTTGTGAGATCTTTAGCCTTCTCTGTCAGAGAGCTCTTGTGCCACAGCAAACTACAGTTTCCAGAATTCCATAGCAGTGAGTCATGCCAGTCAAAGTGGTGTCAAACTGGATTATTTTTGCAGCGAGTATTCAGCCTTTGTCACTCCATAAAGATCATTTCTTAATAGACTGAAACCTGGCCAAACTTTAGAGGGCAACATATTGGTAAAGAGAGACAGTGTGGTGTACTAGTTAGAATTCATGAATTGGGATTTGGGAGATCAAAATTCAAGAATCCAGTGAACCATAAACCTCACTGGGTGACCACTGATCAATGTATGACAATATGTGTTCACTGGAGGGAAGGTGTGGCACAAATGGGACCAACCCACAAACAAACCATAAAGCCCTGATATGGTAGAATAGATTGTACTGCAGGCTGTCTCCCTTATCTGAAATATTCCAAAATATAATAATAATAATAATAATAATAATAATAATAATAATAATGTGTGTTTTATGAATTAAATAAAATGTGCTCAATTGCAGGAGAAAGGTTTACATGTGGATTAATAGAAGAACCAAAGAGACTTTCTGCAAAGGCAACCCAGACATCTAACAACTGAAGGCAATTGCATGGAGATGGAGACAATAAATTGCACCACTTGTCCTAGCACAGAGAGAGAGAGAGAATGAGAGAGAGACTCAGGAACAGCTTTCTACTCAAATTAACAAGAAAAGCAAGCAGAAGATTAAACCAGGCTCTTAAATATGACAAAGGCATAACAAAAATCAAAAGAAAAGGATTTGGAAAGACCAACTCAAACAATGATCAACCTCCATCCAAACCCTCACTAGTGACAGCTAAATCTAGCTAACAAATGCAAAGATGCAGAAGCTGATTACTAAAGTAAATAACCATGACTTCAAACAATCTCAAGCATCATGAATGGAGAGTGATGGCAGGATTCTGCATGTAAGAGTTTCTACTTAGCAGAACCAAGTTCCTCTTTTCTCCCTCCTCATTGCACAAAGGGGGGTTGCAGACTGTCAAAAATAGTCCACTTTTAGGGTTAGGGTTAGTGCTAGGGAATCATGGGAATTGTTATTTTTCTGAGACATTGAACCTTCTTTGTCAGAGAACTCTAGTGCCACAATAAAATTCAGTTCCCATGATTCCCTAACCTTAACCCTAAACCTAAAAGTGGACTGAATTCACATTATTTTTAACAGTCTGCAACCCCCCTAATTTTGCTTGTCTCAAACACGGTTATGTTGGGGACAAAATGTCAGGCTCTATCAAACTTATCATTGATGTCCACATCTTTAGATTGGTCCAGATCAGTTCAGACTGTGCTATTATTCCCAGGAACTGAACCTGGTCAATTGATCAAATTCACACAAATCTATCCAAATAGGCCCAATCCAAAACTAGCAGAAATGTGTTCAAGCTAATGCAACTCATTTTGGGATTCATGATTCAACCAAATCATTTGTACAGCCTTATTATTAACTACCATTGGGATCTTCCCTCAGAAAAAGCCATTGGGTATTTAAGATTTCATAGAAAGTGGGAATAAAAGATATTTGTGTAGGTAACATACTCAGCCCTAAAGTGATACAGCCACAAAGAAACCACTTTATGTGATTTTAAAAGATGGAATGAGGAGAGTAGTACAGATGCATAATAATACGTATTTCACTGATGGAGCTTCTCAGGACATTGACAGCAGGGGATATTTGTTTTTGTATAGATAGAAAGGCATCCAAAATTCATATTTAAATTAATAGGCACTGCCAGCTCCAAGTGGAGACATTATGGTCGGCTGAGTGCATTTTAACAAAATATGTTTTTTCCCCTCCCCCTCATACACATGCATTTTTCCCCCCAAAAGCCACCTCAATGCATATTTACCATTTTGGTCTCATTTTCCTTGAAAGAAAGAAATACTTCTCTTTTTTAGACTGGTGTCTTCTTTTAGTCTTTTGAAGGCATAGGGATGCATTCACAAGCCCACCTGAAGGAATGAAGAACCAACCCAACTCTTCAAAGAGAAGATATGTAAGAAACAGATCAGTTTTGTTGAAGTTAGTGCATATACGACTTCCACTAGAGTCACAGGAGCCAGAGCTCAGAAAAGGTACTTTTTTGAAATACAGCTTCCTGAATTCTCCAGCCGAGATGAGCATGCTGACTGGGATCTGGGGAGTTGTCATCAAAAAATGTAGCTTTGACTAGGATCTAGTAGCTTTCTTGGGTTTCCAAAAAACTTTGTAGGGTTCTCCAAAGTTGTAGGTTCCTTAGCAGCACAGTGAGACAGAAAGCTTTGCTGGATGTGAAGCATGGCTTACAACACTAAGGAAGTCTTCTGTTCCATGGAAGACAATGCAGTACCTGGACAGGAATTTCCAATGTGAGCATAGCACAAAGTAACCATTTTTATACCACAGACATGTGCATTTCTAGTGTTGTCTTTGATATGATAGCATCTCTTTCCTCTCAGAAGTAGTTCATGGATTTAAATATATTACTGTTGCATTCCAACTATGTTCCATTCAGGGCCACCATGAAGTTTGTTGGGGCCATTGATAGCCCTTCAAGAAATCATAAATGCCTTTGCCTCACTACCAATGAATCTCTTGTGGGCATTAAAGTACTGGAGCTACTAGAATCAATGAAATCTCTCTCCTTTGTAGTAAATATAAATCATTCTGACATCCCATCTGTATGTCAGCAATGGACATAAGGTGACATTCACAATGTTGTTGGGATGTAAATTTTGGCAACTCTGATAAACATAAACCAATGGTGGTGATGCAAGTTTCACTAGAACTCTTCCACAATACACAATTATTGTGCTAGAAGCCCACTTTAATTGCCATGGCAACAACCCATGGAGTCTTTGGATTAATAGTTTGGTGAGGCAGAAGATCTCTCTGGACACATGGAACAAAGAGAAATATGAAGATGAACCCCAATTCCAAAAAGTAAGGTGGAAGCTGCAATAAAGGAAATGGCAAAAACAAGACTCCAGGAACAGATGATATTCCAATAGAACTGCTGCAATCCACATTTAGAGACAACTCTAGTGCTAACCAACATATGTCAACAGATATGGAAAACAAAACCATGGCCGAAAGATTGGAAGCGATCAATATACATCCCCATTTACAAAAAAGGAGAAACGAGCCTGCAGCATCTATAGAACCATAGTACTGATCTCCCTTGCAAGCAAAATCATGCTCGAAATTCTGCAACATAGGCTCCAACCACACATGGAGAGAGAAATTCCAGAGGTCCAAGGGGGGGTTCAGGAAAGGAAGAAGCACAAGGGATCACATTGCAAATATACGATGGCTAATGGAGCATAGCAGGGAGTTCCAAAAGAAAATCAACATGGGCTTTATAGACTACAGAAAAGCCTTTGACTGCGTAGATCATGAAAGGCTATGGAATACACTTAAAGACATAAGAGTGTCAACACATCTGATAGTCCTAATGAAGAATCTGTATTCAGGACAAGAGACTACTGTCAGAACAGAACACAGAGAAACAGAATGGTTCCCAATTGACAAAGAAGTCAGACAAGGCTACATCCTATCACCCTACTTATTCAACTTTTATGCAGAATATATTGTAAGGAAAGCAGGCTTGGACATGGAAGAGGGAGGAGTGAAAACAGGAGGAAGAAATGTCAACAATCTGAGATATGCTGATAACATCATAATACTAGCAGAGAACCTCACAGACCTAGAAAAACTATTAAGGAAGATCAAAGAAGAAAGTGCAAAAGCAGCCTTAATGTTGAACATAAAGAAGACAAAAATAATGACTACAGAGAACTTACACACATTCAACCTAACAATGAAG